>VZTU01008966.1:0-80001 GCA_013400835.1 Zapornia atra
TCCAGGCCCTTCATCATATTTGTAAAACTGCTTGTAAAACTGCTAATTCTACATGTTTTATGAAGTTTGGCGCTTGCTTCATGTTGTCATGCAATGCTAGTGTGTTTGTTTTAGTCTTAAATACCTGGTTCTGTTGCATGTTTATCTACATACTGTCCTTAAAACAGCTCTGATACAAGGAAAAAAAGGTTCTTCAGTGTAGTTGCCCTAACCTTTTCTCCTTTCTGCTGCAGGGCTATTATGTCTAACTTAAATTATACTCTTTTTTTTGTTTGTTTCTGTTTTCCTTGATCTGTTTGAGCATGTTTTTGCTGATGCCTTATACAATGCACCTGAGAATCGGCCAAAGGAGCTGAAATGGGCAGTGAGAACTTTAACAGCCTCAGGTTTTCTGCGAGCTCGTGCTGTGTCCATTGGCTGCTGGTGTTGGTCACATTTGTTTGGGAGGGCTTAGAAAATAGACTGTTTTGCCATATGCAAAGGAAGGGAGGCATCCTTGGAAAAGCATGTTTTGCTGATTGCTGATCTGTACTGCAATTCTGGAATGAGATGAATACTTTAATCTTCTCCAAGTTGTCCCATTTCTTAGTATTGCAATTCTATAGTCTAAAATTGTGTGTATTGTAATATATTTAAAATTTCATTTCCTCAGCATATTAGAATGACTTGTAAAAAGATGAACACCTGTTCTATACAGTTGGTTTCTAATTTTGATTTTTCTGCCTGTATTTTATTTTATTCATTCCTTAGCAACATGTGACATTTTGCACATTTTTCAGTACAGCACTTAAGTCATTCCACCTTTATAAATGCATGGGAAAGAAGCATTTTTATTTTAGGGATGGCTAGCATTTACAGTAAAGCCCCCAAACCAACAAACCACCAAAATACCCCCCCACAAAACCTCACAAAGCAAAATCAAACTCACACAAATTACCTTTCTAGCTTGTCTTTTACATTATAGCATTTGATTCTACAAGTGCTCCTTTAGTAAAGCTAGGTTGATGTTGCAGTGCAAATTAAGTTGATTAAATGTCTTAAATTCATGCTTCCTGTATAATGTTCCTATCACAGTAAGACTTAAGAATACTGTGTGTGTCTTTGTGACAAAGTCGCCTTTTCTGCTAAACTAAATGGACAGCTGTGCATGTTCATATAAACAAAACTATGTCTCCTTAGTGACTCGTATTGATTAGTCTTTTAACCAGCTATTCAGGAGTAAGATGACTTCGCATCAGCAAGAAAGAAAGAGTAGCTGATTTGGAACAAAATATCAGCCTTTCAACTGCAAAACTTCCCTTAAGCAATCCTTTAACTAGCTGCTGATTGAAATATCTGTTTCTTCTTTTCATTTTCTATTTCTTTTCTTTGTGCAACTGCAAATTCAGATTCACTATAAATAATTTTTTTCGATCCCTCTTCCCCTTCTTTTTTAACAATACAAGTCTCAAAAGTGGTGGTGTTTGACCTTGTCTGTTGAATGCTGATTCTGTGTGGTATTGGATAATGTGACTGATGGTAGGAAGCCTCAGCATGCAAATAAAAGTTGTCATGGTTTTGTACAAGCTTCCCTTTTACTAGGCCCATATATCAAATGCAGTAACAGTGACCCACATTAACTCTAAACACAGATTCCTGAAGTGAGTGTAGTAAGTAAAACAGTTTTAAAAGCCCTCCACTTAAGTGGACTTGGTACAGATGATATATGAGGCTTTAGAGTTAGCTTTCCTGTAGGGCCAGATAGAGAAGATCTGTGCCAATTAACTACTGTAACACAATGTAATTGTAACTTGAGTAATAACATTCAGGAAGAAGCCATCCCTTCAAACAAGGAGAGGTTAAATTAAACCTCAGTGGCTAGAAACATGTTGCAATAGGGAAGAGGGCACAAAGCAGGAGTAAGGTGGCTTCCAGTTTATTTTTAGCTTAGAATAGTTGCTTCAAGCTGTTGGCCACTTTTTGTAAATGGTTTGTTAGAGCAGTCTGCCAGTATTCCTCCTAATGAGGCAGCCACATCACCCTGTGTCGCTTGGCTCTGTTGCTTCCAAACTTTAGTCTATATTTTTATCAGGAGTGCTGAAAAAATCTATTTTGATGGGCGTGGCTGGTGGTTTTATCCCATGCTAGACTGTAATTTTTAAAATAGCTCTGTAGGCATTTCAGAGCTCACAAATTGAAACAAACTTTTTGCCACATTACACAAGTCAAATGGGCCTATGAATCCCCACCCAACACAGCATGAGTTTCAAATGAGCATAAGATGTGATGATGTTCAGGTCGCCTGTGGGCTGGTATGGAATGAAAGGGTTAGGTGCTATTACAGAATGCACACACCTTTTCCTCTGATAATTGCGCTAATGAACACGCACTCTGAGCTACCCTGAGCTGGTAACAGGAATCAGGAGTGGGGAAAAGCAGGTCAATTTACCTCAGGATCTACTAGTATCTTAAAAGCTGAGCGCATCTTCAGGCAGACAGTAATGAGAAGAAAACTCTACAAAGAGTTATCCTGACCCTGGGTGTACTGTGAAAGAATGCAGGGAGAATGTCAGGAGTCTTTTTTGTTGCTTTTTAGGGGGTGAGGGGTGAGGGAAGGTGCTATTTGGTATAAAACTAAGAAGGTATAAAACAGAGTTATTATTGGATTCCTATTTCTTGGTACTAAATAAACACAGAATTTCTCATTTGAAGAGTTACGGTTTGAATATGAACCAGAACTAAATATTGTGAAAAAATACAGTCTGTATTTGTACACAGAGGTAAGAATAATGTTTACACATGGTACTTGCCAAAACTGTGCATCCTTTACTACAACAAGCTAATCTTTGTGAGCATGGTTTGTCATGCGTGGCAGGCAGTTTGCACTGCCAAGTGATGACTGATCAGGTGGATATCTAGTCAGGAAACCAGCGGATGCCTCAGCATGGCCAGGTTTGTGCACTGAGTAAAAGATGGATGAGTAGAAAATTTATAGAGCATTTCAGAGTGGCCAATGGTCTTGGGACAAGGCTTAAAAAAAGATGAGATAGTGGAGCTGATGAGACAGTTGTGCTGATAGCAACTGGTCAGAGATGAGAGGATTCAGATGCGGGAGAAGAATGGAGAAGAGGTATAAATTGAGGCTTCTCAATATCTGTGTCTACTCCACAAAGCTACCTCAGGATAGAAATTGATTTTGTGACTTTGGACGATGTTGACAATAAATATTATCTGTTCTTAAGAGAATTGGATTTCAAATAGATCAGGCGGAGCATCATGGAAAGCACTGAAGGACAGCAAACCTGGCGTTCAGAAATAGTGGTACAACCCACATCAGCTGGCAGAAAAATTTGGAAATGGTGGGGAGGTGAGAGAGAATAGAAGCAGCTGCTGAGTCTGCTACTTGTTCTTGTTTCCTGGGTCTGCAGTTCAAAGATAGCCATTCTGAACAATACATTTCATCTGTGCAAGACAGCTTCTCCTGCTCAATCATGCTGTGAAATCACATGCTAATGGGTTTTTAATATCATTTAGCTGCCATAAAACAGATAGTAAAAGTACATTTTAGTAGCATGACCATATTGTCAGATTGGATGGGTAAAGGTGATGAGCTATAAAAGAGTAAGCCTTTGTTTAAATGCATATATCTCTCCATAATGAGCAGAATTAGCAAGGGAAATCATATAAAATGGATGAAAGTTAAATAGGTTTTTGTTCAAGTCTGATAAAATTATTTTCCAGTTGTGATGGCTCTCCTTTCAACTAAAGCATAGTACGCTCGGGATTTATTTTCAAATTGGCAATCAGAAATGAGGAACATGAAGGGGTACATTTTCCAGGAGATTAGTGGGAGGTATGCAAACAAATCCTATTATTTCTCAGTGGGATTAGAGCACATACCTTCCATACACTGCTTTGAAGAATTCCCCTTAAGCATTCTTCCAGACTTTTAGCTGCAAAAAATAGCTACAATAGTAAATTTGGTAGAAGAAAAGAATTTAGAATGTAACTGGTTTGAATATATACCCCACATCCACCTACAAATCAAAAGCACATAAAAACTCTGCTAGTAATTGTGGAGAAGGTAAAACAGTCCTGACCTGTATCATTACGTCTTTAGTTAAAAGATTTTTCTTAGGTTTCTCTGTGTTGTCCAATGATTTTTGTGGACTGAAAATTTGACTTCAGAAGGTTTCTGATTCTTCTGTACTGCCTAGAGCCAGTACAGCTTTGATACCTCTGCTCAAGATCACATATTTTCTTAGCTACTATAATTTATTTTTGTTTAGCTTGTGGAATTTCCAGGAGCTGAGCAGTAAATTGTTACTCAAACAATTGGTCTTCCCAAGATAGTTCCATAGTCCTTATGAACCTATTAATCTTCTATTCCTAGTTTGTTGCTAACACAATGATCTAAACTGATGTTATTTAAAGGTTGTTCAACAGCCCAGAGATGCCAGAGAGAAGTTACGCACCAATCATTTAAATTATTTATATCGTTTTACTTAGTAGCTAGTGGATTTCCTCTGATGAAGCGTTGGTGGTGTGCCATGGGGGCTGCTCCCTCCTGCTCATCTGTTTACAGCACAGAATTTGAGGTACTTACATGACAGTCCTAGGAACTGAGCGAATGCAGGGGTAGGTGTGTTATCTGCATCTCCTTCACGCAAAGGTCAGCTTTCTGCTTTCTCTCAGACCCTTTCCTTCCAGTTGGAAGGAAATGGTGCAGGAGTTCCCGATGGGTATTCTTCAGGGGTGTCTCGGCCTGGAATGCACAGTGACTTTTGCTTTTGCTGGGTCTTTGTTATAATATGAAACCTGGCTTAGCAGCATGAGCAAGCTGTTCCCTCTGTGTATCCTATGAAAATGTAAGAGCCACAGTTCTTTCCTGAATGTTTCAACTGTGTGACATGAATTCAATGAAGCTAGTTATAAAATGCATGCCCCTGACTTTGCCAAATTATCTGTCCCTTTGGGAAGAAAACAGAACAGATTTGTATCATTTTCTGAAGAGAAAAAAGTGTAACTGCCAGTTTGCTCTGATTTCTGTGTAACCCATGACAAGCCATGAGATATCACAATGCTCTGTTTTTACTTTTGCTCGCTTCAGCAGTTCATTTTGTTTCCATATGTTTTTTCAGTTCTCAGGATGGCTTACGTGATTCCCCCCTCAGCTCCATCTCCAGCAGTGACTATGAGAGTGTTTCTGTCACTACATGTAGTCTCTCCAGCATATACGCTCTGAGGTAATAACATCACTTTGCAGTCAGATTTGACAAATGGTATTGGGTTATGCTTGGTTAAAAATTTTCATTGACTTAACAATCAAGTGACAGCAACACTTCTGAGTATTCTTCCTTTGGAACAGCAGGTGCTTGGTTTTTTTTCCCTTGGAGTTTTCTTCCATGCTGTGACAATTCAGAGGCAACTATTTCCAGAAAAGTTTTAATGCATAGAGCAATGAATTATCTATGTCTATGATCTTGCTTTTATTTGCCCATACAATATTTCTTGAGAGACTGCTGGTTTTAGCTTGAAAAGTACCAAATGTTTGTCTTCTCTAGGTCTTGGCTTTCTAGAAAACAACGGCTTGATCTGTTTTGTTTCACCTAGTAAAAGGAGATAGTAATACAAAGGGAGCGTTGCATTTAATATTTGAACTTACACAGTGTTGTTGGCCAAAACTGGTGAGAATACTTATATTTTCATCTTCTGAAACTGTATGAGAGTTTTTAATGTTGCTCAGAGCACTTATTGAGAATAATAGAGGAAGAAAGTTTAGGGCAGGAGAATGTAACTAAAGCAAAAATAGGAGTTCTTTACTTTGTTCGGTGTTCACATAACATACCCGTGTATTGCATGTATTGTGAGCAGTAACATTTTTACTCTGAGACAGTTGAGGTAGATTTTCTTCTGCAGAAGCATCTTGTCCTCCTTTTTTCATCTGTTTATCGCTATCCAGCACTTCATTTGAACTTAAGGACTTTGGGGGTAGAAAGAGGGGGTAAAATGTCCTTTCTCATAGTGATAGAGGAAAAAGTAATATATTCATTTTAGAGAGTGCCCATCTTCAGGCTCAATTTTTTGAGAGTTTCATTTTTTGAAAATAATGGCAGAAAGGTGCAACTAGAACTGTATTTTATGGTTCTGATCTTGAAATAATTTCCCATTTATCTGCATGCAGCAGTGCTCTTAATAGTCTGTACATCAAAGACTGTTTCACACAGCGGTGTCTGAATGGACAACAGAGGTAACCTCAGTTATACTTCAGGATTTCTTACTGGAGCAGTGACAGTAAGTCTTCGTGAGATGTACCACCTCTTTCCAAGTGCCCACTTGACTATTCCGATATGAATTTCCCCTTCTGAACTTAAAAATGGTCTAAGCTGCCTTTAACAGCTTTCTAAAATAAATTGAAGTAATGCTCAGAAGTCTCTCACAGTAGTATGTTCCGAGATCTCTGTTGCTTTGAAATGTTATATTCAGTATATACATCTATGTGTATTCTATTTTAGAATATGCTATTTTTAAGGGGCTCCCTGGTTCTTTTATCTTCTATTACCTGAAGAGTCTTATTTGGCTATTAAACAACTTCTCTAGAGTTGTAGCATTTGTCTACTGTATCAGGCTTGCAAAGGCAGTCTCTACAAAATGTTTTTTTCTGAAATGAGTTCTCCCTGATGTCATGTGCATATTCAAAATAGTACCTAAATTGGTTTTTTGATTGTTTTTTTTCCTCTGAAATACGCCATCTTAATGTACTTAACTTCGCACCATTTTCACTTAACAATTAGAAATCTAAATGTAACACTTGCAATTTTACCTGAAAAATAATTAGCTAAACGTAGACTTCTTGAAATGCATTTATTTGGCCTTTCAAACCTGCCATGAATCATAAATGAATCCTTTGTGCTGTTCGATAGCTGAGGCTGAAATTTGTGTCATCAGACTGTGGTGTGTTTTGGGAATACCCAAGTGCCTTCAAACAATTCTGCTCTGGTAGCAAAACCAGCTTAACCAGAATAGCACAGCATTGAATGAACTAGAACATTGAATGACTGGATTTGAAACAATCAATTATTGTATGTATGGAGTTCTATTTATGTATACATTTATTGTTTCCACGGGGAGAGCTAGGGAGAAAATTCCCACTGCTTGGATCCCAGAGCACCCACAGGGCATTGTTTGCCTTTTTGTTTTTGAGAAGAAAAAGCTGTTAGGACTGTAGGAATAATTTTTGACCTGTTAAGAGGCTGCTTCAAATCAGCCTGTGATTTACTGCCTTAGATATTTTCTTTTCCATCATCAACCAGTGCTGTGTAATTTTTTTTTCTTGAGCTATATTCATCCCACCTAATTTTAGGCACCAAACTGATACACCTAAATTAGGAGGTTTGCTGCTGTACGTCCCCTGTTCAGTCAGTGGAGAAAAGTGGAAACCTCAGTTAAGCATGTAATTTGTTGAAATGCATCTGGGCCAAAGATTTTCAGCCTTAAATCAGGACTATGATTGCATACTTTGATTGCTGACTGTGCTCACACAGTAATTTGAAAAACACTTTAAAACCTTGCTTGATGTTTCTAGAACACTGAAGGAAAAAAAAAAAAGGTGCAGAGAGCTTCTCAAATGGTTTTTCTAAGGCAAGTTTGATTATTTCTTTGGTACCCAGTCTGTGTAGAAGGTTCCTCTTCTGGACTTGGAGGTCTGATGGTCAAGAAGTTAAATGCTTAGCCTAGTTTGGAAGGTGCTTGTTCTTTAAGTAGTATCTGGACTTGAGATTGATTAGTAGTCAACTTTCTCAACAGGGAATAAGTGTATTCCATCTATCTCAAATGTTTCAGAGGATATGTGCTATGCAGACTCACAAAAGAATACAGGTTTTTTTGGTTACATCAGCGTTGCTGTGGAATAACACTGCTGACTTGAGTGAAAATGAGATGTTTATAACTATAGCAGGGAAGTGGCAGTTGATCCATTGCTTATATTAGCTCCAGGAAACAATCCATCCAGTTTTTCATTTTTAATGGCTTCTTTTTCATAAATGTAATTTTTAAGACAATTTTTAATATAACTATAACTTACTGAATTGTAAATAGGCAGCTAATAAAATACACTGCTGGAATCTTATCCATTTAAGTGCTGGAAGTAGTAAAGTTCAGTAGCTTTTAAAAATAAACTTTGCAGGAATTTGTCAGCTTTCAACATGCATTAGAATTATTGGGCAAGATCTTGAGAGCACCATTAATTTGCCTGGAAACCCAAGTGAGGGCTACTCCTATATTAACATTACGAGGTGATGTGATATGCCTAAAGACAAGAATGAACCAAAGCTCTTTGAAGGACTGGAGCTAGAAGAATGGCAAGGACAGCATTGTTTTGGGAATGACCAGGAAAAATAGATGGGATGACAGAAGAACAAGGTAGCTACCATGAGTTGATTTCAAGCCTCATTGGAGTTTTTGGTGTAAGATGGTGTAAGGGGGAAGAAATATTGATGAATCAGATGGGATTCTAGACAGACATGGTAAAACATACTGCTTAATTTTAACATTTTGATAAACCAATAAGTGACAACTTTAATTTTAAAAGTTTTATTTACATTTAATCTTAATAATCTTAATAAATTAATCTTAATACAACAGATGTTTTCCCTGGTCAGCAGTGACTTTAGATACATCATTATTTCTTAAATATTGGTAGGTTTTGGTATGGTTTTTTCCTACAGTTTTAGACATATGCAAAAAATTGGTGGTGAAGTTTTAGCCAGTGCTATTTACAGTCTGTACAAGGGGGTATCAGAAATGTATTGTGACTCAAGTCTGTGCCTAAATGGGATTATCTAGCACCCTGTCCAGTCCAATCTTGAAACTGTCCAGTGATGGGGACTCTGCCACATCCCTGGGAAGGTTGTTCCAGCGATTGGTTTTTCTTAGTATAAAATGTTTCTCTTTTTATATCCAGATGAAATTTCTCCTGAAGAAATTTTTTTTCTCCACGTTGCTCCTTGTGAAGTGGGAACCTCTGTCCTCTGTATCCACCCTTTATGTACTGGAATAATAATGTGATGACGTGCCCCCTCAGCTTGCTTCCTTCTCTATGGAGAAAACACCCAACTCCTTCAGCCTCTCCTTGTAGGACAGGTGCTGCATCATCTTCATGGCCTTCATTTGGACCCTCTCCAGTTTGTGTCTCCTTGAATTGCGGAGACCAGAACTGGATACAGGAGTCCAGGTGTAGCCTGACAAGCCCTTGGTAGTGGGATAATCACATTTCTCTCTGCTAGTAATGCTCCTGTGGATGCAGCCCAAGATCCAGTTTGCTTTTGCTGCCGCTGCTGCAGCAACACGCTGCTGACTCCTGTTCAGGTTGTTGTCCACCAGGACCCCTAGGTCCCTTTCAGCAAGCCTGCTCTCCACCCTTGCAGATCCCAGCCTGCTCTGGGCACTTTGGTGGTTGTCCCCAGTGCAGGGCCTCTGTTAAACTCCATTCTGTTCTTGCCAGCCAGTTCAAGTCTCTCTGTAAGATGGCTTTCCCTTCCGACGTGCTCACCTCACCACCCACTTTGGGTGGCATCAGCAAACCTGGTGACGGTAGTCACTTACCATCAACTTCCCTTATGATGATGTTGAGCATTGTGGGGCCCAGTATTGATCCCTCGTGAGACCCTGCTTCTGGCAGGCTGCCAGCCTGAGAAAAGAAAGCATTGATTGTGGCCTGGGAGCAGTTTCCTGCTCATCTTGCAGACCCAGCAAAGCCTGTGTGGGCAGACAGAGTATAAAACCTGATTTTGTGGTTTTTCATCAGTAGGACTCAGTGCCTTGAAGAGGATGCAAGAAGGAAAAATAACTTAGTCATTCACCACAACTGTGAATTACACAAGTGGAATTCAGTTCTTGCATCTCATGGTCCAGAGCTATGCTATCAGAGCTACAGCACAAATCACGTGTCCACGGGTTTTAATACAAGGATTGCAAGTACTCTGGTGATCCCATAGAGAAGATAGTGTGGAGGGCAGCTCAGACATTCGGATTGCTTTTTAACTGATGTGGCGCAGTCCCTGATCAGCTCTGTCCAGATCTCCTGTCTTGCAGTTTTAAAGTTGTTAACCTGAACAGGTTAACAATGTTTCAGCTATGGAAAATGACTGATTAATGGTGCATTAATTTTTAGAACTGTTAATTTTTGGTTTTATCAATGCATTACTGTAGGTTTTCTTTCCCTTTTTTTTCTGTAGAGCTGCTCTTTATGGAAGACTGCTTGTAACCACAAAAAGGCTGGTGGTAATGGCTTTACATGTACTGTGCTGGAATCGCGGAAATAAAGAGCTTAGTGAGGAGAGTTGTGGGAAGAGAAACAGGGCTATACCTTGAGCAAACCAAAATGATTTTCAGTATAGATGCTATTCCTGGCTAATGATTTTGAACTGCACACTCTGTGTATGTTTTGGGCACCATGAGTCTGTGCTGTTTTGTACAGCTTCTGTCACTCACGCAGTGTGAGGGCAATTAATATGCGTATTAATACAGTCATCAACAGGCTGCTGTGTACAATCTTCTTGTTTTGCTGCTAAATCCCTTGCCCCAACAACCAGCTGAGCAGTACCAGCAAAACAAAAGAGTCAACATTGATGAGGTCTGTCAGCTTTTGCTTGTGATTTTAGTCAGCGAGGCATATGTGACTGAAGCAGATGTCTCTAGTTTTTCACCGCCAGGATTCTTCTTGATGCATTTCATGCCTCTCTTGTTCTTCACCCTGCAAGACACACACAAAAAAAGAAAAAAAATAATCTCCAAATGGTGCAGCATTTTCTCAGCTTAGTGTTCCCTTTTAGGAAATTCCACAAGGTTTTTTTGGGTATTATAATATGCATATCTGTGTCTTCAATAACAAGTAACTAATGCAGATTTTATTTTTCTCAAGGAATAACCCAGGCAGCTTGTGTGAACTACTTGTTAACGAGTGCTTGTTACAGTGGGAAGGTGGAAATTCAGTTGTTGGAAGTTTTTTGGTCTTTCTCTATTAAAATTATAAGTGGCATATTTTAAAGGTGTAAGTGTCTGATGTGGCTGAGGGAAATGAAATATAAAATATGTTGGGCTCTGTGTAAATCAAGTGAAATAGGGCAGTATTTTTAAGCTGACTGGTGTCGGTGGCAGAGGCAACAAGTCTGTTGTAGCAAAACTGGTAGATGCCCCAGAATTTGCCATCTGGGGGCTGTATTCCAGGTGGCATGTCAAGCGCATCATCTGCCTGGGGACTCACACAAAGTGATTGTAATGGGTTTGGGTACTTGTTTCTACATAGCTTGCTTGTAACTTTCACTTTTTAGTAATTTAGTTGTATTTATAGTCATGTTCATTTTAATGATGTGTAAAAATCCATTGAATGTCACTCAGTGTTCCCTGTGCTACTAATAAAACAAAAATTACTAGCTTCCAGAAATCAGATTTTTATTTTACAGGTTGGGTTTTTTCCAGAATAAAACAAACCTACCCTTAGAATAGCATGTTTGGGAACTTTGAGATTTTGAGTAATTAACTACAATCACTATAGTAACTGCAGTTTTTCCATAGTTTTTGGCAATGCCTAAAACCAAGTTGTGTTGTAAAACCAGTTATATTGGAGGAAAGAAGAGAGGATTTCCTCATGCTTAGAGTGGCACTGAAGGTGAAAGATGAAGAGAAAGCTTTCTTTCCTTGCTATAATTCTAAGGCTCCTCCTAATACTCTAATTAGCTTTTCTCAGCTTTGACTCCCACGGCTGGATACTGAATTCCTAGGGGATTCTCCTAGACCCTATAATGCCTTAATGCTTTGACTGGTGGTTCTGTGTTATTTTTTGAGAGACTGATGGAGGCGGTATTGTGCTAATAAATTTCCCTATCCCTCAGAGTTCCTCTTGCTGGAAAACAGTTTTCAGTGCTGCTTCTCCATCTCAGTTTCTGCCAAACAAAGGAGTTGCAACTCAAGAGAATATCTGCTGGAATTGGTTGCTAAATTAATTCACTTTTTATTGTGCCATGCAGAATAGTTGCGTGCCTGTTGCAGAGGACATTGCTGGTGAGCTATATGAAATGACTCTTTGCCCTTGGAAGTATTTGTATCCACCATCAGGTATCCAGATTCTGTCCTGTATCAAGTTGAGGATCAGGCATAAAAGCTGAGACCAATGAGTTTCTACCCCTGTAGCAGGTACCAGAGCTGGTAGTGCATACCATTTCTGCCAAAGTGCTTTACTGTCTCTGGTTTTCACTTTGCTTTTCCAGTTCATGATTATTTGACATTTAAATATTTCTGTGCTCTAACTTAATATTATTTGTCCCTTTGCAGTGTGATTGAAAGCTTCAGAGCTTTAAGTGGGTGTTTCATTGCAAGGAAGAATTAGAAAAAACATCATGGTGGAATTGAGAAAATCTTAGTTAGAACCTAAGCAATGCTTTAACTCTTATATTTTCAGTTCTGCTTTTTCCTGAATTTTACAGTATTCTTATCTTGCAGCTTTGATTCCTCTTTGGTTTAATTTTTAAGAAAACCAGCAAATGCAGTACCTTGCAAGTATCTCACATTACATTTAAGGCCAGAAAGCAGCCTCTTGGTTACTAATGCTTTTAAGTTATTTGTTCCTACGCACACTTAACAGAAGTTTTATCTATAAGGACCAAAGAAGCTGTTTGGGAGAGATCACTGTTGAAGTTGATAACTCATGCAGTGGCAGTGTGGTTTGTTTTAGTTCCTATCTGAAATACAGGATCTTTGCATTCTTCTGAAGACCCAGGCCAGAGTGGTAATGAGTTTGAGTAAGCCACTTGTGTAGGTAGAGTACCTTATTGTAGATCTATTTAACAAGATGCTGCTTCAACAGCTGTGTGTTCTGACAAGTCCCACATGGTAAGCCCAAGAATGCTTGGCAGTTTGAGGTTTCAATAGCTGAGGAAGGATTCAAGAAGATGTACTTCCAATGGAATGGGCAGCTGCAGAAGCTGCCAGGGTGTGGAGCAGGAGTTGCTGTTGATTTAAAGTTCAATAGTCTTCAAGGCTTGGAGATTTTTCCTCACTAAAGATATCATTTAGGACACATGGCTAATCCCATTAGCCAAATGACTTATTTTAATCAGCTGACCTCAGATTGCCCACTTCTACTGAAGCAAAAGACATGAAAAAGGGGCTTCTGCAAATATTGTAGTGTATTAAAAATAATTCTTCTACCGTGGAATTCAAAAGGTTGACAGCAGATGGGGCTTTTACACATGTCCTGCCACATATGGTACTGGGCATCCCTAAGACATGTGATAACACGGTCATCTAGTCAAGTCTGCTCCTTCTGATGGTGCCTAGCTTGACTGTCCCTGATAATACAACTGCATGCAAATCCCTCTATTTGTTTCTCAAGGTAAAGTTCTGAAGGCTGGAAACAACAGGCTGGAAAGGTGGGCCCAGGGGAACCTAACGAGGTTCAACACTGCCAAGTGTAAGGTGCTGCACTTGGGCCAGAGGAATCCCAGACACATATGCAGACTGGGAGAAGAGCTCCTGGAGAGCAGCCCTGCTGAGAAGGACTTGGGGATTCTGGTGGATGAGAAACTTAACATGAGCCAGCAGTGGCTCTGGCAGCTCGCAAGGCCAATGGGATCCTGGGCTCCATCAGCAGAGGGGTGGCAGCAGGGACAGGGAGGGGATTGTCCCTCTCTGCTCTGCCCTCGGGAGGCCCCAGCTGGAGTCCTGTGTCCAGAGCTGGGGCCCCAATACAAGAAAGATGTGGGGCTGTTGGAGACGGGTCAGAGGAGCCACAAAGATGCTCAGAGGGCTGGAGCAGCTCCCCTACGGAGAGAGGCTGAGGGAGCTGGGCTGGGTCAGCCTGGAGAAGAGAAGGCTGTGGGGGGACCTCATTGCAGCCTTCCAGTCCCTGAAGGGAGCTTATAAGCAGGAGGGGATTCAACTTTTTAAAAGGGTAGATAATGGCAGGACAAGGAGGAATGGATTAAAACTAAAGGAAGGAAGGTTTAGATTAGATATTAGGGGGAAGTTTTTTACAGAGAGAGTGGTGAGGGGCTGGAACAGGCTGCCCAGAGAGGGGGTGGATGCCCCGTCCCTGGAAGCGTTCAAGGCCAGGTTGGATGGGGCCCTGGGCAACCTTGTGTAGCTCAAGGCCTGGAGGTTGGTGGCCCTGCCTGTGGCAGGGGGGTTGGAGCAATGTGATCCTTAGGGTCCCTTCCAACCCAGACCATTCTATGATTCTATAAAGCCTTGGGATCACTTCATGAGTTAGGGGTTTTTTCCTTCTTTAGCCTTTTATCTTTAAATAGAGAGAAAATAGCTGAGGAATTGCATTTAAAAACCCTTTTGACTTTATTTCTTGACTCTTTAACCCTAATATTTTAAGTTCTGAAGTCAAGCTCTTTTTTCAGTCTGCTTTAAATATAGCTTCTGGGGTGATTATTTAAAATATAGTCTTTAGCTAAATAACCACATGCTATTACTCAAATAATAAGACCTGTCCTAGATGTGGTTTAAATAACTCTAAAATTGAGTGTGTAGCCACCCCCTTCACTTAAAATACTTGTAAGTAACCACTGATCTCAGAAAAAAAACCAAAACCAGTACATTAGAAACAGTAAGGTTTTAACCTGCTGTTTATTGTCTTTCTTGTGAGAGTATCCAAAAAAAAAAAAAAAGCCAGAGGTACCACAAAAAGCACAATGAGCAGTAGTACTTTATTTTTTTTCCATTGCTCTGCAGTCATACTTCTCTTGCCAAACCCCTATCATTTTTCTCTTGTCATTCCTCATGTATACAACCTTTGCCTTTCCCCAACTATTGTTTGGTCTTTTAGATGGCCTTTGGAGCAGCTGTTTGTTCTTTTTTTTTCTTGCAAATTGGAACCCAGAGTTGACTACAGGTTTATGAAGTGTAAAAGTAAGAATAATAGCTTGGGAAAGACAGGTTGGCAGGTTAGTGGTGGGGTTTCCAGTTACAGCCCATGTGAATATTGGTGGGATGAATGTACCAGTTACTGAAGTAACCCCCCTGTGATGGCACCCTCCTGTGCCATCCCCCCTGTGATGGCACCCTCCACCAGCTCAGGTTTCCCAAAGCCCATCCAACCTGGACTTGAGTGCTGCAAGGGAGGGGGCAACCACAGCTGCTCTGGGCAGCCTGTGCCAGTGCCCCAGTGCCCTCACAGAAAAGAATTTCCTCCTAATATCTCATCTAAATCTTCCCTCCATCTTAAGGCCATTACCTCTTGTCCTTTCACTCCATGCCCTTGTAAACAGTCTCTCTCCAGCTTTCCTGTAAGGGCCCCTTTAGGTACTGGAAGGCTGCTACAGGGTCTTCCTGGAGCCTTCTCTTTTCCAGGATGAACCAGCCCAACTCTCAGCCTGTCTTGATAGGACATAGAATTATAGACTGGTTAGGGTTGGAACAGACCTTAAAGGTAATAAAGTTCCCACCCCCCTGCCATGGGCAGGGACACCTCTTATTAGACCAGCCTGTTCAAGGACCAATCCAACCTGGCCTTGAACACCTCCAGGGAGGGGGCAGCCACTACCTCCCTGAGCAACATGTTCCAGTCTCACCACCCTTGCAGTGAAGAATTTCTTCTTAATATCTAATCTAAATCTGCCCATCTTCCAATTGAAAACCATTCCCTCTTGTCCTATCACTCTGATGTCTATGAGTGGTTACAGATTGGTACTGCTATTGACTATTTTTTTGAGCACAAATGTAAAATACTTAAATTTGGACCAACTTCGGTTGTTCAGTTTTAGACTTTGCTGCTTTTACTGGCTTTGGGTGGTGTCAATGCTGAACAAATACAGCACAAACCCATCATTATTATCACAGGTGGCTACCTAAAATGACTGGCCACTTCTGAAAGTGGCAGTTGTAATCTTGTTCCACAGTCCTGTTTTCCATCAAGTTTGGATCCTGCTGCTTAACCTGGCTTACCACGTTCCAAAGGATACATACAGCTAAAAAGCAGCGTGGTTCTCTGTGTAAAAGATGGTAGTGTGTACAGTTCCATTATTGAGTGTTGCTTGCTTGCACGTATTTGTCTAGATTGAACAGTGGGGCAGCTTTTCTGGAGATACATCTTTAAATTGATTGAACAAGTCTTGCTACTGTTCTAACATGACGAATGGGGAGTCATTTTAAAACTGCTAGTTGAGCGCTGGCCAGGTTAAGTTGTTATATATGCCAAAGGGTATATACTCCTTAATGACATATAAGCAGGTTTACTGTTTGGGATCAGTGTTTTGCATAACATTTATTGATACTTGCCTTGAAACACTTTACTTTTGCAATGACTTTACAATATAAAAAATCATTACTTGATAAGCATTGCTTATACCATAAGTATTTTGCAAGGGGAATTCCATGCTTGTTTTGGTCTTATCTCTTAAAAGTAGTTCCTTAGATAACACAGGGCTCCCTTGAACCAAGAAGCTGAAAAAAGAAGGACTTGTCTCTGGCTTCTTAGTATGGCTATTTATATTCTGCAGTGATACTTGATTCTGCAGATAGTGATGGTGAAACATTCGAGATCTGTGTGTAGTCTGACATTAATGAAATGCTTCCTACACATGTGGTATCAGCTGAGAATTTTGAGCCAAAATATGCATGTTAGATAACCCAGGTAGGAATGGTATTCTTTATAGAACTAAAAAAATAACTTGCTTGAAAGAATAATTTGGAGAAAAGGTAAGCTGAACTCTATGGATTAAAAAAAAAATCAGGTTTATTTCCTATAATACCAATTCTTAAGAAATCAAAGGAAACTTTAATATTTGCATAGATGCAAGCATGGCTGTTTGGGATAGATACCCTTTTATAAAAAAAGCTGACCCTCTTGCTCTTTATATGAAACAATTGCAATGATTCTGTTCTTATAGTGTTTCTGACTGCTTCAGCAATGTTAATTTTCTGGCTACATTCTGTAACAGTAAGATAAAGTTTAAAGTTAAAAACAGATGTCCATTAGTCATTCTTTGAGAGTCATTTTCATCTAAACCTGACTTGGTCCCATTGGTAAACATGGAATAATTGTTTCTATCTCTATAGGTGATGCTTAGGTCCAGTTTTAAGTTACTCTGGAATGTTCCCTTTTTTCCCTGGCACAAGCAATCCTGAATACAAAATATTCTTTTCTGACCCTCTTGTATATGGATATTGTGCTTTACATGAGGACTGTGGGTACGCAACTGTGTTATAAATGCAAGTATGCATACACCCTGTCCTTCCATCCCACAGTACTGAAGCAGTTGGTATGTGCTCCATGCTAGGGATCTTCAGGACAAAAACATTCCAGCCAGTCTTGTGGTGGAGCATGGCCAGTCTTAATGGCACACCACAATCTAACACACAAGAGCCTGCAACAGAAGTAGGCCAAAACCACCACATTCCTTGGAGGAACTAGGTAGAACGTTATTCCTCACAGTTGGAGGAGACTTGGAAAGGCAAGTGTTATTGTTAACATTGGTCAGAGCTTGGTGAGTTGTGCAGTGAGCCTTTCTGCTGCCCTGCTAATAGGAAAGGATCAAGTGTTTCATATTCCTGAAAAGCACTCTTCACAGCTGTCTGACCACTTAACACCTGCCTTTGAAATATTTCTTCAGTTGCGTTTTGGAGGGAAGAGTCATCCTTAAATCAGCACCCCTGGTTTCCCCCTGCACTAAAGTTTCTGCCTATTGGGAGTTTCAAGGAGGCCGTTGTGTGGGAATTACATGATTATACACACAGGCTCCATTTGGCATGAGGTCCATCCTTGCCTGAGAGAGCAATTTATAGTGCAAATCTGTATATAACTGTTAGACTAATCATTTGGGGGGGGGAAAAAAGCTGGAAAATATTTATTTGGCCATTCATGAGCGGGCAGACTCCTTTACCTGTTTCTGTGAGCATTTGTGCAAACAGGCAATCATCTGCCCTGTACCATAGTGAATCAGGCATCGCTTCCTGGCTCTGTTTACTCTTTTGTAAGCCATGGTCTTAATGACTGTTTCATTGTCTTGAACACAGAACTTTCTATGCTAGGAGGCATGTGCACATGTGTATATGTATGTTATGTATATATAATTTTTTTTTATATATCTGCACTCACACACACATATGGAAAAGCAGAGAGAAGTCTCACTCACTTCTCAGTATCTTTAATAAACCCAGTCATGATGCTGAGGGAGCTGTAAGCATTGAGCTAACATATTTTTACAAGGGTTTGCTTTTGTTAATAGCAGTAGATAACATAAACAAAATTGGTCTTCTTGCGTGTTCTTTACTTTTGTTTGAGGGAATGGGAAGCCAACTAAGGTACACATGCTACACATTTCCATTGTTATTTTCATCAATAAGTAATCTCCAGTAATTATTTATTTTCAGTTATGTTTTACTAGGGCTTTTAAGATTGTATGGCCAAACAAATTAATCTTTAGGTTTTAAAGGATTACCTGTATAGCTGACAGCTAGAATTTCAAAACTGTGTTGTGTAACATTTTGTTATAAACAGTTCCAAACATTACCTATCTTATCCTGCAATAACTGTTCATGCACGCTGCCACAGGGGGGACCTGTAAGGTGCTGAATGTTTCAGCACCTAATAAAAGCTGATTGAACTTGGGAAGTGTTGGAAACAGCTTCCTTTGTTATGCATGCTATTTATGCAGTCAGTAACTTTTTTAGCATAGTAGTCACCTGCAATTAAAATGCTGGCGTTTTGGACAGATGAAGTATCATAATAAATAAAATAGTCTAGGGGTATTTGTAATCATTGATGAGATTACTTTCCAACATATGGAGAGAATGGTTTAGTGTTCCTTTGTTTCTGAGTGTAGTAGAGTAGGAAGGCACATCTTCAGTCAACCCAGTGAATCCTTCAGACTTCAACGTAATTACTTCTAGCACCCTGCTCCTTAATAAGGGTTTGATCCATTGGTATAGTGCTACTTTTCCCTAAGTGCTTCCTTGAAAAAATAAACAAAATCTTACGTTAAAGATTCCTGATATTTGAAGAAGCTGCATTTCCACCAAAGCTTCGCTGCAGTTTCAGGTTGTTTTGAGCTTCCCCTCCATAAAGGGGGAGGGAGGGGAGGGAGTAGAAATGTCTGGCAACTGTGCTTCTGGTTTTTAAAAGAAAATTTAAATCTCTAGGACAAATTTGGTGACACATTTTAATGTCTTTGGAGTTGATGATCCATTCTTTTACAATAGTTTGACATTTCATCAATTTCTACAGTTAGGCATGTAAAGGGAATAATCTACCTCTCTACTGTGTAAATGATATTTTATGACTCTTCTTTCCATTTTTTTTATATCAGGTTATATTTAGATTCTATTCTCACTATTTTAAGGTAACATAATTCAGAAATTCTTTTTTTTCAAATTAACTTCCACATGAATAAATTTCTAAGTTGACTTTAGACCTGACCTTCTTGCTGTGAGGTTGACATTCCCCTTCTGGATTTTTGGTGGAGTTACAGCCTCAGGACTGAGTCTTTAGAAGTTAATGTGAAAAAATGGCACAGTGCTTTGTAATAGCAAAGGAAAAGGCAATAAAATACAGACAATATTTTCTGCTTAAATGTTGTTTTTCAACTATGCCACAGTGAAAATGAAATGTGATGGTGATTTGGTTGCATGTTGATTAACTTCAACAAGAATTTACAGCAATTAGTTCCAGTTTGCTTTAGAGTCTTGCTTGAGTCATAAATCCTTTAGGATTTGCTGAACAACTGAGTGAAGATTTACATTACTTTTTTTTTTCCTCTATGACAGCAGTTTAATGACAAGTTCTTGTTCATCTGATGACGCCGATCAGGAAGAAATCCAGCTCGCTTTGCAGGCGGCTAAAATTGCCACACGAGAAAAGATCAGATCCAGATTTCATGGCAGTAATGATCTTATTCACCGCCTTTTTGTCTGTATTTCAGGTATGAAAGTAGCCCTTTGTTCTGAATGCAGAAATTTACACCCTTGCCCCCCGTAGTAAACAAAGATATGGTAGAACAGACTAGAGATGGTGTTACAGGACAGCTGTGTTTTGGGGTTGAAGTGGCAGACTGGTCTAGGAAGAGCTGTTACCTTACGGGAACTTAGAGATGTGGACATCTTAGACCTGTAGTGATGAAGATTTTGAGGATGCAACGTTTGACTTCAGTGTGCTACCTTTTTCTTGGTGGTGCCCTACATCTTCAAAAGAAATCTGATGCAAAAGGAATCTCTCATTTTTTTCTGCCAAAGGGAAAGGAAGATGGGTATCAAATTGCAGTTACCATAAAGTCCAGAATCTGACTTGGCCATTATGGAAAATCAGTTTGACTGTTCAATTTTGATTCCTAACACAAGCAAGTGATCCCCTCAAAAATAAATATGAGGCTATTACTGGTAGCAACAGGCAAATTTAAATACTTCAAGGGTGGTGTAATTGTCTCATAATGGTTTACCCGTTTACTCCCACTCCTCAGGTGTTGCTGACCAGCTGCAGACAAACTATGCGAGTGATCTGAGGAGTATCTTAAAGACATTGTTTGAAGTTATGGCAACCAAACCTGAAACAGAAGACAAGGAAAAGCAAAAGAAAGGTGAAAAGATCTGAATGGTTGGTTTTTTATAGTGAATTTCTGCTGGTAGCCCCATGGGGATCCATAAAGTATTTGACAAGAATTTCCTTAATGTTTTGTTAGTTTTTTGACTGGACTCATTGGGCAGTGACTTGACCTAAGTTTAGAAAAAAGTCATGGAAACAGACTATAAGCAGGTTGAAGTCACTGGAGGTATAGGTACACAGGAATATGTCTTCAGGCAAATGTTGAGTTAAAGCCTTCAGAATGCATCTGCTCGTTCCCATATTCTGATGTATAACAGGACAGTGTTTCTAGCCCACATAGTCATAACATAACGTATGCAGGGTTTGGACTTAATAGGGTTTTTTTTAATTACACACACACATGTACTGTTTCACACTGGGCACATTTTAATTTACTAAGATGTGTATCTTTGATTCTGAAGTTTAAATAGTTGCATAAAAAGAGCAGACAGTAAAATGAGAGTGCTCAGTAAGATGCTGAAATCTGGCCTGTCTTAAGAAATTGCAGAATGTTGAATTGGCTTCAAAACAGCAAAATACCCACTTTTGAATTCTAGATAAAGATAATAGAACCAGACCTAGATCATCAGCCAATGCAAGATTTTTTTTTCTCTGTCACTATTTTGATTATTTAATTTTCAAAGAGGCAAGTCTGGTAACTTATCTAAAAATAACCACGGCATCCCAGCAAGACCGCAATTACCTTTGTCCTTTGCTATGATTAGAACTATCAGCATCTGAAGGTGATCTGAGTGCTTCCCCCCCCCTCCCCCTCTTTCCTCATGATTGAAAACTTTAGCATTTCCATCTTCAAGTTACATTTAAAAGCATTGAGAAGTTTTTATGAAACACTAAGTTAAAAGTTGGTTGAAGTTTGCAGGAAAACCTCAAATCCAACCCAGTTCTGCAGTGGGAGATGCACAACATGCATTACGGTTCTCTATTACTTTTAGTTGAAATTTCCACAGCATTTTTATGGTGGGAGGATGTCATGATGTGAAGAGAAACTGGTTTTTTTCACTGACAGAAAAGAGTGGGGCTTGACAAAATTCCTGAATAGGGGATCAAAGAGCTCCTGAACATTCAAATAACAGTAACAAAGCTGTGAAAAATTACCACTAGGAAATAATATGTTAGAAACAGGACTTGGTTGGAATAATTTCTAATGGATGAACTATTACATTAAAAGAAAAAGTGTTGTCAATAAAGTCTAAACAAAATGAATACAAGGACTCTAGGGATGAATTTTTTCTGCTATATGTGGTTTGATGTGTGTGATTCACCTACAGAATCTTTGGTTGTTCTCATAATCTACTACTTTGTAAAGCAGCCAAGTTAAGAATTGGGAAATAAAATATATGATGCAGCTAAGCTAGAAGAGGACTGTATGTCCTGTAGTGCAGCATCTTTCTTTTCTGTCCACATTCCAAAGAAGAGTAGAGGAGACTTTTAAATCATAGAATGCGTTAAGTGGGAAGGGACCTTTAGAGGTCATCTAGTCCAACCCCGTTGCAGTAAGCAGGGACAGCTTTACTAGATTGGATTCCTTGGGAATGCATCAAGCCTGATCTTGACTTATCTCCAGGGATGGAGCCTTCGCTACCTCCCTGGGCAACCTGTTCCAGTGATCTACCACCCTCATAGTGAATAATTTTTTCCTAATAGCCAACCTAAATCTGCCCTTTTCTAGTTGAAAATCATTCCCTCTTGTCCTACTGCTACATACCCTCATGAACAGTTCTTCCCCAGCTTTCTTATAGGCACATTGCAGGTACTGGAAGGCTGCTATAAGGTCCCCCCAGAAGCCTTTTCTTCTCCAGGCTGAACAGGCCCAACTTCCTCAGCTTGTCTTCATAGGAGAGGTGCTCCACCCTTCTCCTCATCTTTGTGGCACTCCTCTGGATGTGCTCCAACAGGCCCATGTCCTTTTTGTGTTGGTGGCTCCAAAGATGGACACTGCTCCAATATGAGGTCTCACCAGAGCAGAGTAGAGGGGCAGAATCACCTCCCTTGATCTACTGGCCACACTTCTTTCGATGCAGCCCAGGACATGGTTGGCCTTCTGGGCTGCAGATGCACATTGGTGGCTCATATCAGGGTAAAGAGAAAGCAAAAGCAACAAGTCTAAGAAGGTGCATATAAATGCTACTGCAATCTAGTCCCAGAAGTCCTAAGATGAATATTTTAAGTGCAAATTGAAAACATTCAAATTTGAGTACTTTCTGGTTTGTTTTACAGTTAATCAGGGTTTAAGGAATGCAGCATTGGAAGACTGTGCTTTATGTCAAGAAAGTATATCATCCTCAGAACTTGCAGCAAAAGCCAGAGATGGAGACTTTGAAGGTAATTCCCTTTTTCTGAGAATTAAAATGTCTATTCAAAAAAAACAAAATGAAAACTCCTTTAAGGTTTGGCTCTGGGAAGTGACTAGTAAATGTTGTCATAGTGTGACTTAGAGACAAAGTCAGCATATTTATTTCAGATTTTTTTAACAGCGTCACAAAACTCCCATCTACAAATTTTTATATCCAGTATGAATTCCTTTCTGACAGTGAAGCAAGGTTCTGTATAGTAAAGGCTTTACTATAACATATGGCATTACATCTAACAAGTTTGGGAGCTGTGTAAGCAAAGCCCTAAGTAAGGTCTTCAGTGAAACCTAAAGAGATGTTTTATATTGTTTGCTATATGTAGAGGTGCTACTTTTTCCCACAGTAGAAATACCTTTCATATTTTCTTCACATTTGTCTTTGATCAACATATTTTGGTTGTTATTTTCATATTCTCACCATATTCCTTCAAAGAAAACATTAGTTTTAGGTAAGTCTGCTAAGGTTACTTGAATCTCACTGGATACATGGTAAGAGGGAAAAGTCTAATGTAATTCTCAAAGTTTTGGTTGGGGCTCAAGCATTCTGAAAGAGCAAAAGTTTTGTTTCTCTCTTGGCTTTGTTTTTTTTTGAACTGAACCACTGCAGGAGTGCTTAGGAGTCAGTTATAGACTACAGCCCTAGTATGGTAAGCATTGTATTAAAAATTGATTAAAAGCTATCAGAACCCTTGCAGTCAAAGAATAGGAAAGGAGATAGATGTATGCGACGGAGCAAACAAGGAAACAATCAGCTTTGATCTTGAGGTCTGAGTGGTGGTTTCAGCACACCAGGAGCCCAGCCATCAGAGCGATGGTATCTCTGTGGCCAGGTGAGAAATACAAGAAAACTGTCAACTGTGAAACTGTATCTAAGCTTCCCAGAATTTCCAGTGTGCAGTCATTTCCTTATGCTTTAGAGACGTGATCTGTTGTTGTCTGCTTGCCCACATCCCTATCTATTTGTCATGTTCTTCCAGTGAGAGGTTTTGAATGCAGGGTGGCTGAGAACTGAGTGGTAAGTAGTGTGCACCTCTGCTTGTGTGCAGAGAGGGGCGACCAACAGCAAAGAAATGTTGGTTCATGTCATTTGTAATAAAGATCTGAAAGCAGGAGGGACACCACTCTTAAAGATTAGGTTTTAGAGTAATGCTGCTTATTTATAAGTTATTTTGTGATTATATAAAACCCGTGGTTTGTTTGCTTGCCCTTCTCCTGAAGCTGCAGGCTAAAGGATCTCAAACCTAATCTATTTAGACCAGCAGGGCTAAATCATGTATAATGCACTGTAGAAATATTATCTCTTGTGGAGGAAGATAATTTAGTGGCAGATAAAGAACTATTCAGTAGTCATTTTAATTGATTTTTCTATTGTGCCATAATTCAGACTGTCACAGAAGGTAGAGTAAAGAACAAATCTGTAAGCAAAATCCTTACCATGTATCGGCTGTATTGGAAAAGAATGCAAGAGGTGATTCATTTTCTACTGTTTCAGTTCATATTCTTTTGTTTTGAATCAATGCCTGATGCTGCTGGTGAATTTGACTTCCACAACTTGAAAGCAAGTTATTCAGAACTGCAGGCTGCTGAATAACCTTCACACAGCGGATGTACGTTTTCTCACAGCAAATCATTTCACTTCTCTGGCACATTGTTCAGCTTTTAAGGTTCTTCAGCCTTTCACAGCATCTTCTATTGACACAGGGAAGGTTTTATGTTTGGAGAAGTGCAGCCTGTGGCTCGAGATATTATTTATTGAAATAGAGGACAGCAGTTTGAGTGATTGGGTGATGTTATGGCTGCATAGTAGTGCAGTAAAGTAAATCTTCGGGGTTCCAAGGGCCCCCGTAGCACCCAAGCAGCATCAATCAGTGATGTCCCTGCCCTGTGCGAATGGTAAAACCCAACCTGTAGCATCAATATGCAGATAGCTACAGCAGAACCAGCTCCCTGCCTGCACCTTTGTTCCAAAATAGCAGGTGTTTCATGTGCGCCTGCATGACAGAAAATGCAGCCTTGTGGGATAACCAAGTCCCTTCCAAATAAGTAGACTTAGGTGCTAGAGTGAACTAGGCTGTCTTCGGACAATGTTTTCCCATCCTATTGCATCCTTTGAACAGAGCCAGTTAGCCCATGCCCAGGTACTTTTGCTTTTGATAGCAGTACTTGCTCACTGGGAGGGATTGGGCAGGGATGAGTGAATCTACTTGCAGACTTTCTCAGGGAGTCTTGGCTTGCGTGTAAGTGGTTCTGCTGTAAAAACCTACTTGTATAAATCAGCACAGCTCCTCTGGCTATGTAACTAACTAGTGTAGTCTGCTGGTACTTAACCTTCAGACTTGCTGGTGGGCAGGAATTTTCTGTCTCTGAGAGACAGAATGTGCTTGGGAGCATGGAGATGACCTCCACTTTCCAAACCAGAACAAACTACAGAAGGCCTATAAAAAGAGGCATCTGAACTGGGTCAACTTGTTGAATTTATGGGAACTGTAGAGACACCCATTTTTTTTCTCCTCATGGCCAATGCATTCCGGGCCTCTGGCCCTTCACATCACAAGTTATCATTTCTGGCAACATGGTACAGACACTTTTTCTGGCAAGCTATGCAGTGATAGCTAGTGGGATACGTGGTCCCTAAGGCATCCAGCAAGAGTCATAAACTTACAGCGGTGTTTTAACTTGCACAGCCATGTGCCTTCTCCCCCATATAACGCCTCCTCACCGATCTCATTTTTGCTGGCCACTGTAGAAGCAACAGCCCCTGGCTTTGGGTGGTGTTTAGGTGCAGATAGAGATGTCTGGTGGTTAATACAACCTTTGCTTTGTGCCCTGTGTCTTGCAGCAAGCCTGATGGGTTTGTCCTCCTGGTCAAATCTGGGCCGCAGGCTGCCAACTAGAGTACACCAAGGTTGTTGCTGTTACTGGAGTCAGTGCGAGGTCTGAGAGCATTGCACTGGTCTGTTGACAGTGCAGCACCCAAGTTAGTTACAGCCTTTTTTATACATCATTTCTACACTTCAGGTGACTCTGATTTCAACTGAGAGTGAAAGCAATGTAAAGCAAATGAGCACATCAAAGGCTCCTCCCTTCTGTCATGATGGCAGAACATAAGTATGTCTCAAACTGAGAAAGTCCAGCAAGCTACCTGCCAGGAAAGCTACATCCAGTTATCAAATAAACCTGTCTTACCATAGTACCAAGTGTTTAAGATTGCATCCAATCAGTGGTAATTAAAAAAAAAAAGAATGCAATCCATCAACCTGAACAAATATACAGGTTTAGGATACTACTGAAAGTTCCAACCTCTCCTCAGATTATGAAGATGAATCACTTGTTTTTGTCAGTTTTCTTTCTTACTGTATATAAAACCCAACAGCTGGTCCTGGGTCATAAAACAAATATGAATGTTTATTATGGGCCAAATGGCATTGGCAAGGGTATAGAGTTAAATCCTGTGACCTTCTGAAGGTTGAAATACAATAAAATACAGATTAATTGGAAGTCCATGACAAAAGCATTTTCAAAAGTACAGATAAGCCTGTGGTGTATATGTTTATTTTTGCTGTTCTAATGCTGTAAGACCCTTTTCAAGGAAGCATGTATATTTATAAAAAGCACTGTATTTTGGGGGGAGAGAATGTAAGGAAATACACTTCTGGTTTCCTGGAATATAAAAATGAATTTATACAATAATCCATAAAGAAATTTTAGATATAGCAAAAATTCATGCCCTGGTTGCATGATGGAGAAGACGTTCTGTGTATAAACTCAAAGTAAATGGTACTGCAGGTGCTCAGAAGAAAACAGGTTGGGCTCTGTGCTACCAGCAGTGCTTGCTTTAAATTGCAGCAATAGTAGAAGGGGCCTGTGTCCTGGGACCTTTCCTGGTACTGCCTTTCTCCATGTGTCCTGGTGAGCTACCACCCAGCATGGGGAGAATGTTACTGGGAATTTCCGGAGTTCCAGCTTGGAACAAACCAGTGTTTTTGCTATTTCTTTTAATAGTAAACTTTGGCAAACCTGAGTTTTCACCATATGTGTGTTTTGGGGTAATTTATTACTCGGGAAGATTCTGTTGCATCTGAGGGTAAATGAAGATTTTTAATTGTCAATGTCATGAAGTTACAAGCTAGCAAAGAAAATGAGTTGCACTGCTTGTCTAGGAATAAGTGTGAGACCTTTATAAATCAGAAGACTTTCTCTAGGAAAACCAGAAAGCATTGTGAAGCTATTGTTGCTCCATGAAAATATTTGCTGTAGCATCTCTCTCTGCAAGCATACATTTATTTTAACTCCTTATTACGCTAGCATCTGTACTGAACTGCCTTCCTTGCTGCCACCTAGCTATAACTCAGCCTTAATGGATTTGCTGTGGCTGCCAGGACAAATAACTGTTTTTGCCAAAAGGTGTTAGCATCTGTTCGCCTCACAGTAGCATGCTATTTCTCCTTGATCTCTTTCCATTTCATAATATTCCAGCCCACCCACTTTGGGCTAGTCACAAGCCCTCACTGCTCTCCAACCAGCAGCAGGAGCATAATTCAGTAATTTATGGTCCCAAGGCTCAAACTCTTGTTCTTCCTGCAATAAGAAGTCACAAGGCCAAGAAAACCCACCCTTGCTACTGTATGTGCAGAATCTAATCACCCTGACTCTGGAATTAGCTGTCAACTTGAGCTGAATGCTTCAATTTTTCTTTTGTCTTCTGCGTGCCTATGGCTACTCTATTATTTATAATGATGACCAGCAACACTGTCTAAATGCAAGAAGCTAAATTGCTCGGTTCACTGGCCAAATGTATTCTGTCCACATAACTTTTTTACTTCTTCCTTATTCAGCAGCTCCACTTACACTGTGCTGAGAGAAGAATCTAACCTCAGTTTTCCATATTGAGGCAATGTGTTATGATCAACTGAGCATATTTAATCTTGCATGTAGAATCACGGGGTTTGTACAGTTTTTAGGTTGTATTGCAATGATTTCATCTGACTCGTGTTTTAAGAACTTGCTCAGAGCCTTTTACCTTTTCAAACACTATCTCGCTCTGTTACCACAACATAAAACTTGTTGAGACTTCATTGCAGGAGGAGCAAACATCCCATAGGTTCTGTAAGCACAGGCTTATTCAGCTCCACAATGACATAACTGGGATTTTTATTAGATTTTTTTTTTGTCCTAACAATAAACAAGTGTTCTAGCATATAGAATGTAGATCTAGGTTATCAACTTGCTTCTAGTTTATAATTCCTGGTCACTCTTACAGGGGAAGACTCCTAGGAAGGGTTACATGGGAGATCCAAGTTTTTTGGTACATCTGATTTGCAGATTTGAGCCATATCTCAGTGGAAGCTAGTGCTTTCTATCAGAGCTGTTCCATTTTACATGTATAATTATTTCACCCAAAGAATGAGTTGCTGATCACGTACCAGTAAAGAACGGACACAGGGCATGATTGTTTTTGAGCCCAGGTCTGCAAAGCTCAATGCTCTAGTGAGAGCTTTCTAGGTTTGACAGAAACTCCGTCCTAAGAAAGCTGTTTGACAAGAGCTGTCCTCAAAGCTAGTTAGTTTGCACCCCAGTTTTCTCCCTCATCCCCCAAATTCTCAACAAATAATATTGTTGAAGCAGGAAGTGTGTATTTGTTGACAAATTCCAAGCTATCTGTATTCAACACTGAATTTACTGAGCAAGGGTAAAGATTACTTTGGTACAACTGCCTCCTAGGACTCGTGTATAAAGGTCAAGGATAGGCCAGAATGATGTACGGAAAACTACTTATGCCAAGGGATGGAAAGTTCATCTTACTGTGGCAGTTGAAGTGAGGGGTAAAATCATGTCACCCTAGTTCTCTACTTTCCAGACTTAAAACTGGGAGAATTTACAGTTCCTGCTTTCATCAGAAGAGCTACAGCAAGCCCATCTGAGGTCTCTTGCAGCTGTGAGGATTGTGCCTTTGGCAGCTGTGGGAACAGCCCTCCTAATTAGTTCGGTAAAAGTATCACCAGTCATGAGTGATGAGCTCTAAAATCTAATCCAGCTCGATGCAGGAGGAGCTGTCTGGCCATAATGCAAACCCCACTGCAAGCTTAGGGTTTAGAGTGCTGTGCAACAGGATCCCACTGCGTGTGTCCTGATTTGTTTCCTTACTTGAGTAGAGATTTAGTAAATTAGGCCTTCTACAAGCTCCAACAATTTTGGGGCTTATTTCCCTCCCTTACCCTACCCACTCTCTTGTGTCTCAGCTCTCCTGAGTGGATATTTTTGGTGGTTTAAATCAACACAGCTGATGGATCTGGGTTCTCCCTGAGTGTGAGGGCACAGAGAAGTTCTTGATTTTCTGAGATGAGATGGGACTGCAGTAGATCTATTGCATATACTTCAGCAAAATTAATTTGCATGTGCTTTTTGACAGTGTTTACTGTGTGTATGATTTGTATCATGATTGTGGTTTTCTTACAAGTCCAATAATTCAGTTTTATGAGGTTTTTTTTTACTTTTCTAGAACACCAAACATTTTTAGCTAATGAGGTTGCAGAGACATGTAAAGGTGAATTCTAAAAGCTACAGCATAAAATTAATAAAAGGGCTATAAAATTTGATGATTTATGGGAGATTGAATATTTAAGAGTTGGGAATAGGGCTTCTTTTTAAATGTCTCTTTCAGTCTTTATTTAATTTTATCTTGTGCCTTTTCCTTTCTCTGTGCTACTTGTTTAAATACTTGCTTCTCTTCCTTTCCCTGCCTTTTTTCTTTACATGCTTCTAATGTTTTCTTCTGAAAATTATTTCTGTAGTCTTTTCTGTCTCTTTAATCCCTTCCCTCCCTTCCTCCTCCTCTTTGATGTTTGTGCCATGGTCTTCATCTGTTTCCCAACAGACTTCTCTTAGCTCTCGTTGCATGATGAGCAGTGGACCAATTAGCCCACGAACAAGTTTCTCCCTCCATTCCTTGTACAAATCCCCAGAGCACGGGCAGATAGTGCTTTGGAGACTGGATGCTTTTTTCCATTTGCTGCTGCACGCAGAGCTAATGGAGCAGCGTAGCCCGGGGAAGAGCGGCAACATAAAAAGCCTAGGGGTGCAGTGCTGCTGCCCTGCTTCCAGCACATCTTGAGGCTAATGCTGGGGGTTTAATTTGTGTAACTCACTCTGCTCCTCCTATTGAAGCTGTGTGCTCTCATGAGACTGCTCTTCAGAGACTATTTCAAATAAAACCCCAGTTCTATAAAAAGCCCGATGACTCAGTTGTTAATATGTGTAAGTCAGAAGGGCTGCTCCCAAGGTTGGGCGAGTTGAAGGTTGTGAAGGGGACCTCAGAGTGTGATCCTGTGGTCGCTGGGGCTTGCACTGGCTCAAAGACAGAGTCAGCCATGGCTTCGTTCTCCCTGCTAGTGTGAGCACTTTGGCTCCAGTCCAGGATTGCGCCTAATTTCTAGGTGCATACCCTCAAAATGAAGCCTCTCTGTGTGTATCCAGTGTAAGAAACTATGCTGATTGCATCTGGAGGCAACAGCACAGGTTAATGGCCCACTGTTTCTTATTTTGGATGTTATTTAAAACCTCACCCCTCTGTGAGTTCGGACATTTCTCTCCTGATTTCTCCCCACACAAACTTACTGGCTGTGGCTGGTTGATGAGGATTAAAGCAATTAATGTTTGTACAGCATTTAGAATGCTAAACGCTGTTACATAACCAAGTGTTACTATTTGGGGGTGTGCTGCACTGCAGCAGATCTTGGTGCGAGGAGATGGGCTGCTAGGAGGGCACTAAAACCCAGACACCACGGGGCAGGGGGCTGGCCATGTAGCCCTGCCTGAGGGCCTGACTCCTCTTGAGTCACTGTCTGGGGGGAAACGTGCCCTTTAGCTCACTCTACTGATGCATTAATTTAGTGAGTCAGCTGATGTGACACCAACACAGAGGTAAAGAGAGTCCCTCTACATGTGGGAGAACATTCTGTAGAGGGGGGTTACATATATATAATGTTTCTGTATGTTGAATACCACTAAGATGGGATTTATTTTCCTTTTTGTATGCAATTATAAAAACAAAGTTTGCAGATAAATTCATCTGGCAGCCCAATAATTCTGCAGTCTTGAGCTATGGATTATATGACTATTTTGAGTTTATAAGGTTGTTATTTAGCAAAATAAATTTGCTGTTTCTCATGGGGAGGGACAGTTTTTATTTAGCACTGGACACAAATCTATACATGGTGAATTAAAAAATATTTTTTCACCATTGCACTTTGAGCGTAACAGCAGAACACAGTGTGAATGGTAAACACCTGATAGAGAGCTGCTTTCTGCCCATGAGGTTGTAGTGGGGTTGTGTTTGCTTGTGGTGTGTCCAGACTAATTGTGATCTGAGGTGCTATCAGCTCAGAAGTGGTAGTTTGTGTTGGCATGCTGTGGTTTGTATAAGAAGGACCCGTGTTTTGTGGCTTTCCTGTGAGTAGTAAAACAAGCAGCTAGCTGAACGTGGTAGCCCACACTATAATGCAGCTGATAAAGCATTGGTAGCAAAGCAGGCACCTTGCCCAACTGCTTCTACCAACTCTGTGTTCATCTGGGAGGGAGACCTGGTGGCACAGAGCTCGAATAACTTCCTGAATTTTGCCATCTTTAAAATTAGTGAGAATCAATGGGACGGTTAAATCCCCTGAAAACATAATCCAGGGTGTGGCAAGTTTTAAACACGACTATTGGTTTGGTTATTTTTCCTGGGATTTCTGTGAAAACCCAAGGGACCTCTGGGATGGAGAACATGGAGCTGCTCCAAGATTGGCAGGCTTGCCATGGTTTCGGATCAGAGATTCCTATCACTGTGATATGAGGTTTATCAAAATCAACTCCACATGAGGAGTAAGTGTCACTGGGCAAGTTTACATGTAGTAGCTAGGGAGGTTGCAGAGAAGAAAAAGAACTGGCAAGGAAAATCCTTGGGTTTCACGACTATTAATGCTTCTACTTAAGCTGGCAGTACTGCCTCTCCCTGCTGCCCCAGGAAAGCCTGCTTTGGAAGTAGGATTTTGTAGCCTTGTGTGCCCACAGAACACTGTTCCCAGGGATGAGGTGAAGGCTGCTATGCACCATCTCCTCTTTTTTGCCACATTGGTCATTTCTCTGCAGACAGGCTTTGACTTTGGTTGCTCTCCCTATGATTGTGACCTTTTCTCAGACCGGTTTGTTCATTCAGTGAAGGACTACATCCTTAAACCCGTTTAACTTGCAGAGCAGTTTAGAGGAGCCCCTAAAAGCTGACTCAGGACTTGAAGCTGTCTTTGTTTTTAGGAATCTACGTTTTGAACATTTTCTGCAGCGAACACTATATCCTTTTAACTTTAATTTGACAAAGTTGCAATGCGACAAAAACATGAAAACGGGTCACAATCGTGTCTGAAGAACACAGTGGATTTTTCATTTAATTACCATCTGCCTGTAGCTGTAGCCCTCTTGACCTCTGCATTAACTGCACCGTATATTTTGTTGTTTGATAATACGCTCCTTGAGGCAGGGATCTTGCTTGTCAGGTTTATAAATCAGCCTTTGCATGGGTTGTCTACTGTAAATAATGCTTGGAGAGGAGCAGCATAGAGGGAACTTGGGTAAATACATGCAGCACTTCATGTTCACGGTGTCCATGGATTCCTTCGGGATAGAACTTGGCTTTGCCCTTCATTAGATTTTTAACAACTTGATTAAGCAATCAGCTGCATCATTTCCACACTCGTAACCTTAGACTCTGAGGGTCGTGTCAGCCTGTCGCTAGCAAAAGCAGTTCACCAGAAGTGAGCTTAATACCTTCTGCTTTGCCGAAACCAAATTGTTCCCCTGCTTGGCTGTTGTGAGAAGCTAGAGAGCTCCCAGGAGAAGTAAACAACTGAAACCTGCTGTTAGGGATAATGGTTGAGTTCTTCTTCTGCTAAGCCTCGTACACTTGGTGCTGTGGTCTTGCTGTACTGGTGACTTCCAGCAAGAGTCCTAATAGTTCAGCAGATAATAACCAGGTTTTGAGTTTATTATCTGTAGAGCTGCTCACGTAATTAGAGAAGCGCAGTCAGCCCTTCTGCAGGGAGGGCTGAAGAGCCTGGGAATGATCTCAGCTCCACGCTTGCTTTGATGGCTGGTTACAGTGACAAAAAACACCTGCGATATGGCTCTGCTTTAATAGCCTCTTGTCTTCCTTTCATCTGAACAGGATACGATTCATTTTGAGTCCAGAGCTGCCGTGTGCTGTTTCAGCACCCAGAGGTGGGCGCCTGGCAGAGTGAGGGGGAAGTTGAGCCCCCCCAGGCATCCTGAACTCCCTGAGCTGCCTGTTCACAAAGCACCTTGAGAAACTCAGATGAAGGCAGCTGCTGTGATGTTTTATTCTTCCTACTCCCTTGAGAATCTGATAATTGCATGTTTGTTTTTATTCCTTTTTGATTTATGTTCCCTTTTTGTTGCTGTGTTTCTGACAGATCCTCCTGACTGGGTTCCAGATGAAGTCTGCAGCTACTGCACTGCGTGCAAGGCTCCTTTCACAGTCATTCGCAGGAAGCACCACTGTCGGAGCTGTGGCAAGGTAATGACTCAGTCAAACATGTGAGAAACTGTCTGCCCAAGAGAACAGCAAGTTTATGTACCACAGAAGCTCAGCTGTGCAGAAAAATGCGTGTGGTTGGCCAGGGTTTTCATGTCTTGGCTATCAGCTGCTCAGCTTATATTTAGGAAGTGGGGTTTTGACTTTTAGCAATAGTAGAAAGGGTTTTGACGTTTATGTAGCAATAAGCATTTGTGTGCTAAAAAGCAGAACTCCCTGTTGAGAACCTGGAACAAACTCCCCTCCCCAGAGTCGCTCTGGACTACTGCCCTAAGCTTTAATGAGCCACAGCAGCCTGTGCTGTGAGGAGTGATGCTCAGCTCAGCTGCCAGGACAACGGGCCCCTTCACTTTCTTTCCAAACCTTTGCAGGAGGACTGCAGNCATGTGCCTCAGGAAGCCAAAAATCTGCTGTCCTGTTTCACATGCTTCCTAGTGTGCAAGTTAGAAACGAAGAGTGTGGAGAAGCAATTTCTGTTATCCTTGTAGTGGATTTGCAGGAACAGGAACTTGGGAGATATTCACAGATATTCCCCTTGTCTCTCTCTGAAGCCAGTGGAGAGAGTTACGCTTTTTTGTCTCTGGAGCCACCTTCCCCTGTGAGCTGCTGGGCAATGTCAGGACTTGGCACCTGCGTCAGGGGCTGCGCAGCGCATCGTTGTGTTGTCAGGCTGTATGTTGCCAGCAGAGGCCTTCCGCTGGCTATGCTGAAGAGGGTGGTGTTGCCAACATACAAAAGCTCAGCACATAAGAGTCTTCCCACCCCTCTCTTGAAACCAGCTTGTCCCACCCTGGTCTTTAAGGCAACTAAACTGAAATTTCCCTCTTGTTTTTCAGATCTTCTGTTCCCGCTGTTCCTCCCACTCTGCTCCGTTACCTCGTTACGGTCAGATGAAGCCTGTCCGTGTTTGCACTCACTGTTATATGTTCCATGTCACTCCTTTCTATAGTGACAAAGCTGGTATCTGACATATTAAACTACTGGTGTGTCTTCTGGAGTCTTACATGGACTGATATATTTGACCTAAGCCAAGAATTAACTTGAAAGAGGGACCCTGTGAGGGCACGTAGGCTTTGACATCCATTATTATAAATTTTGTACAGACAGTTTTTACTGCATTTTACTAAGCTGCTAAAGGGAAGTATGAAGCGTCTGTAGCTCAAAGGCTACAGTACAGTCTTCCATAAATTTATAACGTTAACGTTACGATGCCATATGCAGAACAAATGCACTGTGTGGAAGGAAATAGGGCTCAGAGAATCGAACAAGTGTTGCTGCTTATCTTACATGGTAGGAACAGAGTAGCCACTCAACTAGTCCATCCCAGCAAACCAGTCCCAAAGCTCGGACACTTCTGTGCTCACTAGGATACCAGCATGGCTGTGGGTGTCAGCGCTCTCCCTCCTGCTGCAGTTTAACTTTCCCACTACTAGATTTTTTGCTACCTAGGCTAGGATTAATTAAAACTACTTCAAATCCATATTTGATATTCACAAGGGCCAAATTTTGACCCCGTAAGGAAGCCGTGAAGGTCCTGAAGCAGGATATTTCTGTTGCCTTTAATTTACCAAGCAGAGCAATAACTCCAAGTTGTCTTCTAAAAATGAAGTTTTACAACTTCCAATTCCGTATTTTGGAGTCTCTCGGAAGTATTTGTAATCTGCATCGATTATGCTAAATCCTGTTAATAAAAGTCTAAAACAGAGCTTTGATTTCTGTATCAGCATTTAAAACTTAAACTTCAGAGGAAATGGTTACCAAAAGAATAAATTAATATTCAGATACATGTTTTTGAAAGAGCTTAGCAGCAATATTCAGTAGATGTGGCAAATTACTTCTCCCATCCCGAGTTTTTTAAATGGTTTTTAAAAGGGCAGATAGGTAAGGATATGTTCAAAAGGTCCTACAGAAGGGTCAGAGAAGGGTACTTGTTGTCCACATTTGGCAGAGTAACTGTGTAAAATAGTGCATACTGTTACTTCACTCATGCTAACAGCTGCGAAGATGTTTGTATTTATTTAAAACACCAGGGATTAATTTTTATCTCCACTTGGAGAGTAAAGAAAGCAAGCTCCCGTGGATCCCTGCTATGATCTTGCACAGCCTATTTGCAGTAGGAGCTCCCTGAGCACTGAGGTTTCAAAGGCGCTTGGCCATGCTTTGAGTTAGCCACATGAAAAGCCAGACGGTGTGTGCTGTGGGTACAGAGGAAACAAGAACAGGAGCTCTTTGCTGTATCCCCTTCCCCGACTGGCGGGCTGCACACTGTGTTTCAAAGTGATAAATACAAAAAAGGATGAGGAAGTTGTTTGCGGTATCATGCTTGAGAAAGGTCGTCGTTAAAAATGATGAAGCAAAACTGGCCAGTGTTGGTTTTCTCTATTATTATTTATTTTGGGGGTGGATGCTCCCTTTAAGCTGTGTAATACTCAGTGTTAATGAGCCATGTAAGAGTACAGCAGTTTGGCACTACTGTTTTGAATCAGATGAAACAGCTTCACTATGTTTATGTGTAATGCAGAAGCCTTATGATGCTGGTTGTAGACAATGTCAGCAACGATATGTTATCCTCACCTTATTTATATTTTTTTTCCAGTAGTGGTAGTAGTATTTCCCTGAAATCCTTTCCATGGAATCCTTGAGTTGGAGTGTTGGCATTCACCAGAGTTTGGAAGGGTGTGGAGTTGGGCGATTGGTGGGAGGTGGGTGATGTTGGTGCAAGCAGTGATTATTCAGGCTTAAATCTCAGGCTTCACATTGCAATTACTATATTGCAGTTTTATTTTTAGAAGAAAAAAAAAAACCCAACAAATTTAACGCTTCTTTTATAGGATAAAATAAAAATACTACGAACTTCAATTGTGAAATAAATATGCACAAAAAATTGCTTCTGTGGAAAGAAAAATCTTATTTAATGGACTGAATATTTATTCGAGCTTGTTTTTATTTTGTAAATGCTGTAATTCAGAATCATTTCCATAAATATGATATTTAAAGATCTCAGACACTATAGTTTCTTATGTAAATACAGACTCCTATTTCTCTTACTGAAAAGCACAATGACTATATCAATACTAATATACATTTGCCTCAAGGAAAACTTTCATCTTGTAATCTCTTCAGATAATTAAAGTGTCAGGACTTTTTACTTCCATGTGCTGGATTGCTCTTTCATTTCGGGGTCTGTTTACATGGAGCGACAGCTGCCAGCCTGTCAAACAAACTGCCCTTAAGTCTTTCTCACTTTGCAAGTAATGTGAAGGCAAGGAGTTTAAATTTAGGAAGGGAAGTTGCTGGGACAGAGAAGGGGTGCTAAATCGACGCAGGAGTTCTAGGCTGTCACTTAACATTGTGTGGCGCTGTCCCTCGCCGGCAGCTGGAATTCTTGTGTTGCTGACCATATTGGAACTGCCCCTGTCACATGTGAATAATCTTTGAAGGGGGGCAGGGAGGGGGGAGGGAGATTAATTCAGATCTGCAAGGAAAATAACGCTCCTTGGATCCCCCTGAACAGTTATTCTTGTGAAGCATAAATACCTGGTGCTGATTTGTTCTGCTCCTTGTATGAGAGGGAACTGTTGCAGGCTTTCATGAGCATTAATTTTATTTTCCAGAGGACTCCCAAGTGCAGCTTTGGGAGGACATTTCACTTGAAGATAAAACATGTTGCAGCTCTGTGATGTTCAGGGTCTCTGCTTCAGTGGTGCAACAGCAGGAAAATGTTATGGCAAGCCTGCACATGGTTTTAAGATTGCATTTGAATTAACATACGTAATATTTATGGGCACATAATGCTGCCTTAAGGTGTGTATAAACAAATGAAGAGTAGAAATATATCCTAAAGGGGCTTTTAAAATGAAATTTATATTGCTCCAGGGTTTTGTGGGGAAAATTGGATCTCTTTCTCTCCAAACAACGTGTTTGCACAGCAGTTTTCCTCTGGGGTACCGCAACAGGAGCCATGTGGAGTAAGGTAAGAGCAACATTGCCAAAGGTGGCAGTGATTCACCTGCTGTTGGACTCTCCTGTATGACGGGTTCCCTCTGAACCCAAGAGTGTTTCCAGAAGAAGGGGGAAAAACCTCAAGCTGTAAAGTCTGGAGCTATCCTTTCCAGATTTGTACGAGTCATAGGGCACTTCCTGCCCTCTCCAGATTTGTGAAGGGAGGTGGGATCTCAGGGCTCCCTCTGCAATAAAAGGAACTTCAATTAAAACCCAGAGGATGCCCCTTTCTGGGAAACACCAAAATACTTAAGCGCTGCCACACAGCAGCTGGGTGAGGAGGAACCCGGATGGAAGCAGTGGGTGAGGGAAATGACCTTGGTGCGGTATCTAACCTGTGAGGAAGGAGGAGGGGAAGGATGTGTGTGGCTGTGCCTGCACGCGCTGAGGCGAAAGGAAAGGCTGCGGAAAGGGTGGAAGCGAAAGCTGTGGCTGTAGGGACACCTTCAAACACAGCCCTGTCTCAGTCCTGCCTGGGAGCAGGAGGAAACCACCACCGGTGTTCTGTGTCTCGTCCCCAGCTGAACTCGCTGTCAGTTTATGCAAAGTCAAAGCTGCTAGGTCTGCATCCTCTGGTTTCCGTGGCAACCCCCAATAGCATCTCTGCACCTAGTGCCAAGACTGCAGCACTCCATTCCCGCACAGGCAGGCATGGAGGCTTCTGCTTTCTGCTTCGTCAGAGGGATTGCAATGGCTCAAACATTCTTATTTGTAACGAAGATTTACACTGCAGAGTCAGATGATCACTGAACTCCTTTCTCTGATGATCATGTTTTACCGAATTATACGTTGTTTATGTTGCTTGTCTGGAAGAAATCTCCGTGGGCATCCTTTTGCCTACTTTTGAGGCTTCTTTAGCTATTTTATTTTCCCCTTTTTCATTTCCCCTTTTTACCCCATGCTATCCCCCAGCTTTCAGTTTTTGCTGTGTATAAACCAGATGTCTTCTGTAGCCTCCTTGGGTATCTTCTTTTTTTTACTGAAAGAGTTGTGAGGGCCTGGCACAGGCTGCCCAGGGAGGTGGTTGAGTCACCATCCCTGGATGTGTTTAAAAAAAGGGTAGATGAGGTACTTAGGGATATGGTTTAGCTTAGGATGGGATTAGTTGGACTTGATGATCTTAAAGGTCTTTTCCGACCTTGTGATTCTGTGATTCCAGGTATTGAAATGTGGGAGGCAATATTGGGCAATTCAAAGAGCTTTCATCCCCATTGCTTCCTGATCAGGTTCCCAGGCCACAGGCTCATTTCAAACCCTCAGCTGGTGTCCTTGTACCTGCCCAAGCATCCTGCCACACCGACTGCCTGAGCTGCTCTGGGTCTTGCACCAAGGCATTGCAAGTCCTGCGGTATTCCTTTACTTTGCAGAGGAGAAAGGACGGATCCTAAATCCTAGGTTTTAATAGCTGCTAGTACATTACAGATATTGCAAAGACTCTGATTTCTTTTATTTGGCTCTCTTATCTTTGGTCTTAAACCAAAATGTGGCAAAATATTAGGCCAGAAGGATGAAGAGGAGAAGATTTATTATAGCAAATCTGGAAGTGTGAAGATGATGTTTTAATGAAATAATTGGTCTCTTTGAAAACAAGCTGTAACGGCATGTGCTAGGAATGCTGGGGCTCATGCATAAAACAAACCGGGCAATTAGTCTTTCATGAACTCATTTAACTTCTTGTTTTCACTAAACATGAAGGCTCTGAAGTGTAAAGTATGACTTTCCCTTGCGTTCCACTCAAAGGTATGAGGTTGATTTGTTCTCTTGGTTTTTCCCTGCAAACAACCCACCAGTCTGTTTGGGCTCTGACTGAGCCCATCTGCGAAAGAAGAATCCTGCATCCCAAGCGATTCCGCCAGCAGCGGGACCTCCAGCCCTCCTGCCTGCTGCTCTGCACCCTCCTGAGCATCGGGGAAGGTGGTGGTGGGCAGCCATGGGCAGGTGTCAAGGGGCCCAGTTGCTGAGTGATGCCACCATCAGCTCTTTGCCGTGAACATGACATGTTCGACCATGCCAGGCCAGGGTGCGAGGGACTGCTGTGCCTGGGAATGGCAGAGCCAGACAGCCCTTAGCTGGGGCTATCTCAGATGGTACAGAGGCTTTCTTTTCTGGAAATAACCCCAAGCCAGGCACTCATACCACTTGGGCAAGCACTAAACTCTTGTGTTCCGCTAGAAAACCTTATTTATGTATTTTGCAGTTTTACATAGCTCTTCACAGGGCAGTAGAACATTGTTACTGCCATGACGTTTTTATTTGCTGCGTAGTTAATAAAGAAAGCAAGCAGCAGTGGGGGTGCAGTTTGAGGTGACTGCTCTGTAGGTAACAGCTCAGCAGTGGCCAGCTTTCAGGTCTTTAGCTGGTACCATCTGGTACCGATGTGCTGTCAGTACAGGGGAAGATGCTGATATGTAGTCCTGAATAACACCAATAGATCCTCTGTCATAATGTCCCACAAAAGGTGCTGAAGACATCCATTTTTCTGAAAGGATTTGTCTGAAAATGACTGAGTTGCCTTCAGTTTGGAGGAAGCAGTCCCTTGTCGCTCCTGGGCTGGGATGATGGCTCCACCTTGGGCTGTCCCAGGCAGAGATCCTCGGTCGTGACAAGTTGTGTGTCAGCAATGTTAAAAGTAGAGAGGCTGTCCTGGCTTTATTAGCAAAGGACTTGTACCATGCCATCTTCCCATGCATTTGGGGAGCCTCCAAGATGAAATTTTGAGGTGCTTGATAGATAATTATTTTTCCTGGCCAAGAGCATTTGTCCTTGTTGCTTCATTAGCAGCTTTTCTGTTTATTACACAGCAGTAAAGCCTGATAGTTTGGGGTTGTTTGGCTTGTTTTTTCTTTGAATTCATTTCACTTATTTGGCTTATTTGCAGAAAGCTGGAAATTAATAATTAAAGATATAAGCAATTATTCTTCTACTTCTGCAAGTTCATAAATGTATTTAAAAGGGAACTACCCTGTAATACCCTCACTCTCCAGCACTGGGAGATGGTGCAGGGAAAAAGCAAACCTGGAGCAGTTCAACACCCTGGATGTTGGTCTCTGAACTGTCTGCTTTTTGTCTGTGAGGACTTCTTGTAGCTGCTGATAATGGTGAGGTGGATGGGTGACCTCAGAGGGAAATGGCCTCTTCAGCACACAACAAAAATCAAAGGTTTGGGCCAGTGATTGTAGCGTACCTTGCCAAGAAATAGCTCTTCCCCAACTTTAAAAAAGCACTGAAGGAAATAGCTATACTCCCCATGTAAAGAAGCTCCATTCAAATAAGAAAATTCAACTAATTAGGTCCAAATGTGTTGGAAAAGAATATAAAGCTACCACCAGATTCATTCAGTGACCGATTTCATAGCCTCGGATTGCCACGTTTTTGAGAGTTTGCTTCAGGACAGGACATTTGCCTTGCTTGGAGAAGAAAGTAGGAAATTGTTGCTGGGCTGTACTCCTGAAAGGAGATTTTCTCCATTGTGCTTGCTCGTCGCACTCTGCCTCCTGCCCTTTCTCTTTTAAGGAGAAACGTTGGAGTCTCAGGGAAAATAATTCCATGCTTCTTTCCTGCAGGCAGCACTTGAAACATGGCTATTTTTCTGTGATTAGCATCCATCTCAAAAACTTCTGCTGTGAAAAGTTGCTGTTTTGGATGTGAACTTACTTACATTTCAATGCTGCCTCTGTGCAAATTTGGCCATGAGTGAAGCAAGAGCAAAGTAATCCCTGCAGTACAGAAACCAGATGTCAGGCTGGTGCAATGTGTGAAGGCTTGAGGGCTTCCTAGGAAGAGAGTTTTGATGGTGCTGGCCAAAAATACCAGAGTAACGAGCCAGCCTGGGTCACCAAAAGGCAGAAGGCCATGGATGCAGCAGCCATGAGCTGTACGGTCTGGCCAGGCTGAAGAGAGAAGCCAAGGAGCAGCCAGCCCAAGACACAGAGCCTCAGGATGATTTTTTTTTCTCACCCTTTGCTTTGCTAAAATCCAAGCCTGGAAGGAGCTCTGGGTTGGCTTACCTACTGCGCTAAGGGTATTGCGAGCAGCTCGGGGAAAAATCTGCTCAAGCACTTTGTGTGTGCTCCTTCCCTGTTCCCACCCAGTGCTAACAGAAATACCAGTCCTTGGCAGGTGGAGGGGGACAGAGGGAGGCTGTTGTCTTTACACTCATTGAGTCTATTTTTATTTTTTTTCTGCTTGCTTGCTGCAGTAAGAAATGAAGAGGGGGGAGGGGAGAGGGAAAAAAAGGAAGAAAAACCCCCTCAAATTGCCATTCATATAACAATTCTCATAATGTGAGATAATTGCACAGTGAGCATAAATACCGATCATTAAATAATATTCGTTTGGTTTTAAACGGGGAAGATCATTAACCCCAAATCAAGCAATTACACAAGTGTTTCCTCTGAGCACAACTACTCAGAAGCCGTGGAGAATACTGGCGCAGGGTGATAAAACTCTCTCTGCCCGGCGTGCTGCTCCTGGAGGCTTTCCAGTGCCCTCCCAAGCTTCAGATGTTGTTAGGGCGTTTGCTGCCAGAGGAAGCCAACTCTTGCCAAATTGTGTCTTCAGTGCCGCTCTGCGTGCCGCTGGGGTTCAGCGCCGGTGGCTCCCTGAGCCTCCACAGGGTCCCCATTAGTTGTGGCCTCTCTAAAATGGCTTAAGCACCTGGCCAAAAGGATGACGTAGCTGCATGGGGGAAGGTGCTGAGCTAGCCTGCTACTCAACCCAACGTTTCTGGTGGGTTTTGCTGAGGGAAAAGCCGTGGGAATGAGGAAGAGATTGGAAAGCGTACCTTACACCAACATCCTTGGGGCTGCAAGTTCCTGAATGTGTCAGAGAGAAGATTAATCGCACGTGGCATCAACTACCCTGTAACTACCCACGCTGGGCGCACAAATCTGACAACTGGGGCTTCTCCATCCAGCTGGCAGGCATCCGACAGGACCAACAGCCAAGAGCTGAGCTAACTTGAACAAACCCATGTGAGAAAGAAGATATTAATTCTTGTGTGGACTAATTCTTGTGGTGAGCTCTCTACTCAGGATCACCAGAATGTTTAATGCTACATCTGGGGCTTCCTACAGCCACAGCAGTGCAGCCACCTGTATTGGGACTAAGGTAGAACTGCACTCTCAGTGGGACTGCCCTGCACTGGAGGTCAGGGGAGGTGCTGGTCAGGGTGGTCTCGACTTCATATGTCAGTTTGGAAATTAACAAAAAAAGTGATTGCTCTGTGGGCTTCTGTGTAGGGGGGATGCAGCAGCAGCTGAGCCACCTCATGGTCCCCATGGCCTCATTTCAACCTCGAGTTAATCCTGTGCCAGGATTCACACTGACGCTGAGCTTTTGCAAGGATGGGAGAAGAAAAATAATGATCCAACACAAGGAAGAAAGAGGTGGGGAAAATACGCTGCCGTTTGGGAACCCAGTGTCTAAAGGAGGGGAAGGAAAATCCTTGACCACAGAAATGTCCCTACCTGCAATTCGTAATCAGCTAAGGGAACCGCTTCCCTGTTTGCCAGCAGCAGCTCTCCTGTCTTAGCTGGCTGTGATTGTCCACGGTGCTTGTCAGTGCTGGCAGTGGGCTGAAAGCATTGTTCCTGCAAATGACCAAGCTAGGCTGTGGGTACCTTGACAGTGTGGCATGCGTGGGAACCAAGCTGGCCTGGGTGTGTAAAACCACTGCTGTCCCAAACTCAGGCTGCAGCTACAGAAGAAATAATTCTGCTGCTCTGTTTTCCTTCACAACAGCTGTGATGCTGCTGCTTAGCTGTGCCAGCCCTTGCAGTTAGGCACTGGGTGATAGGGGCAGCAAGCTGGCTCTTTGGGGAGATGGGAATCATGTCCCTGCTTTGGGATTTGGGCAGAGCCTTCACAGCCACTTCCAGAGCCTGAAATCATTCTCATGCCTCAGTTTCCCTACTACGGAGCAAGGAGGATGCTTCTTTCCTCAGGATCCAGGTGTGGATCACAGTGGCTGACCCTGCACAGATGGTACTGTGCAGATGGTACTGTGCAGATGGTACTGATGAGGCAGCCAGACTCACCAGAGGATGCAGGTAAGTACCATACACTGAAGGGATTTACTCAGGTTCTCACCCAGCAGAGCACATCAGCCCTGATGGACCAGGGAGGGGAACCTTGCCTTTCCCCTGCCTGAGCGTGGGGAGCAGGCTGCTGGCCCCTCACTGCTTCTGTCGAGGTCCTGTCCCAGCCCACAGGCACTCCTCTTCCCCTCAGGGATGTTCAGGCTGAAGGGACTGGTGCGGGCATTCGTTTGGGCACTCCAAGCAGAGACTGCCGTGAGCCTACAGGATATTGTATTGTCGTTCCTTCCTTGGCACTGCAAACCACACAGTGCCCCTTATCTTGCCTCACTAGCCACCATATCACCATACTAATGTGCTATGACACAGCTCCTGCTTATGTCATGGCTGTAGGTACGTTATCTCCATCCTACAGAAGAGTTTATTAAAAGACTTGGGAAGGCGAGACCGGATCGTCTCATTTTGCCATCTCAACCAACCATGAGTAATCCCTTTCATAAGTTGCTTGTACCTTGTTGTGAAGGTAAGTGTGGTTTTCTTTACTGTTCTCAGACCTTAATCTTCTTTGCTGACTGAAGGTCTTAGGATTGCTGAAGTCTCTGGACTCTGATGTTTTAGTGGCCCTTTGAAGCTTTACCTTGAATCTGGCAGTCAGTCTCCCTGTGCCTCTTCCATGCCAGGACCCTTCTGTTCTCCGCCTGTCACCTGGACCTTATCTGGAGATACATCTGGTGGGAAGTAGAGAGCTTGTGAGAAATGTCTATGCTGCTGTAAATGAAGGGTCTTGTGCTATGTAAATCAAAGCCTGTGGTAGCCCTGGGCTGTTGTTTGAAAATCACAGCTTCTCCTGGTCCTCTGAAAGTGACTGGAGTGCCATAGGTTTCCTTTCCCTTTGGCAAGCTGCACTCACCCTCAAAGTGGTCTCTGGCCTTTATTTGGCTTGTTAAAACTTTCCAGACCTGCTGGACACTTCAAGCACAGGTGCTCAAGGTGGACCTCTAAAGATAATTTTCCTCTCATCCCCATTGTTCCCATCTGGGTCTACAGGAGCAGCTCCATCTCAACAGGTATTTACTGGCTTCAGGGGTGGCTTAACATGTGAGGGTGCTGAGTGCTGGCTCGCTGGTGTGGTGCCACCATGCCTGAAGCAGCAGAGGATGACTAAATCTGCTCCCAGGGATTGGGCTGAGGAGCAGAGCCATCACGCTGGGCAGGGATGTGGGCCGCGGCTGCTTTGAAACTGCCATAGTCTGGAGGATGATGTTAGTGTCTTGAATTAATCTTTTCTCTGGCTAAATACAGCAGAGACTGATTGGTTTGTTTTGCCTAGATGGTAATGAAGCAGTTAACTGCGGGTGGTAATGGTTGGCTCTCCCTGTCTGCTCAGGGAAGCATCTTAGAGGCTTTCCCCATGGCTCTGGGTTGTGTAAGCACACCTGTGTTGTCTCCCACTTCCCAGGCTGCTCAGCTTTCCCAGCTCCCTTGTTTGCTTGTTTTGTTCTTTCAGAACACGTCTTACTCCTCATCTCGTAGCCCCCACCTGATAAATATCTGCAGGAGAACGAAGCTGGAGAGGTACCTGTGCCAGCATGGGCTCCTGGGGACACCCAGGCACTGGGGCTGCTGGCACTGTGCTCAGGGGTCCTGTACCAGCGGGAGCTGGTGGTTGTGCTGCTGTGTCAGCATATGTTTGCTGCGGTGTGCAATTCCCACCACAGCTCCTCACTGTCCTTGGGTGTTTTGGGCACATGGAGGCTCTTCACTGCCCTGATAGATCTACGTGAGCTCTTCCAAGTCTGACACGTGCGAAAAGTGTTTCCCTTCCTTCCCACTTTCGCTGACAGCCGTCCCATCCCCCTGTTCTGCTGGCATGTGACCTGCTCCTCTCACATCGCACCCTACAGCTACCAGGTTTACTACTTTTGTAGCTTCTCCCTCCACTGGGACCGCTGAGCATTTTTAAGGCCTTGCCTGGCATCCCAAAGGCCTCTTCCAACAAAACACACATTTTGTATTTAAGATGCAGCAGATCACTTCTTTCCAAGTCTTTTTGCCCAATTATAATTTCTCCTCCTTTAACGGCCCAGTAGCTTGGGGTGGGGAGAAGGCAGTGCTTTGGACAGCGAGGCTGCTGTCTGTGCTGTCCCAGCCCCGGGGCTCAGTTGGCCAGAGTCACTCGTAGAACAAGTGCTTGAGCTGGGTGGGAGCTGATTGCACTGGGGGGGGCAAGTACTGAGTCCTGCTGTTATCTACTTAACTTTTATGCAGGAGCGTTAGAGCCTCCATACAAACGACAACGTTTATGTCAAACACAAGCAGTCCCAGTGGCTTTCCCACCTCATGTGTTGGCACGGATAGCAGCATCCTCTCGGGCTCTCACCAGCCCTGACATAGCCTGGCTGTGGGGCTGTTGGCACTGGCGCCCTGTGGTTGCAGGGTTTGGCAGAAGCACCGGCACCTCACAGGGCTCTGCTCCCCTGGTGATGCCACCGAAGAAGGCCCCAGCTCTGCCTCGCTGCTCAGGTGAGAAGTTCAAGAAGATTTTCAATGCTCTGTGAACCTTTCAGAGATGACAAGCTGTAGCAGGAAGCCACCAGCCCGGGGGAGGAGGGGGGATGGATCAGCTGACCTGGGTGGGACGAAAGCCGCAATTCTAACTTTCATTTCTGTCCCCTCCGGGAACAAAACCGCAGCCGACGCTCGTCCCCCGTGCCAGCCCCTGCCTCCCCTCCGCACGGCTGCGCCGCCCGGCTGCACCGCCCTGCTCCCGGCGCCCGCAGCCCCGGCACGGAGGCTGCTGCTTTGTCCCTATAAATAGCAGCTGCCAGTGCCCTGAGAGGCGGCAGCAGGAGCGGGCAGGCAGGAGCGGGCTCGGTGTGACACCCTGCGGCCGCCCGGCGCAGTGCCGGGGCGGGGTAGCGGCTGGCGGGCGGGTGTGGTGCTTCTTCCCCGGGGCGGCAGCCGAGGGTAATCGTTCCTCGAAATCAGAGCTTTCGGCTCGTCACAGCCCAGTTAACCTCCGGGCGTAGGATGAAACACCCTCCCTCTTTTCTTCTGTATGAGTTCAGGCACCAGTGCCTGATTGATGTCCCCTAAACAGTCCCCACTCGCTCAGCACAGGGATGCTGGTGCCTGGACCTGAGAACTCAGCCCTCAGCGTGGTCCTTCCAACAGCCCCCAAAACCCTGGAGTCGTAAATGGGTGCCTCTCCATCCGCTGAGGTTCCAGCACCATTTGACCTGCTGTCCCCTGTGCTGGCTGCGACGTTTAGTAGGGGTAGCAGCACTGAGTCCCATAAACAGCCAGGCCTCTAGATTCCCTTGGAATTACACCTGGAGTCCTGAGATGGGAATTGGGTTTTTCAGCCAAGACTCAGCATGCAAAGTGATTGCTCTTCAGTTTCCGCAGCCTGGCTGTACGCAGAGCCAGCGGCACGTGGGGCTGCCTCCTCTCCTCGCTGTCTGTGTAAGGCTGAGGGCAGGAGCTTTGTGCTTTGCTTTTCAAAAGGCAATGGCTGTGCCCACCTGGACTGGTGTGGGAACCTGCTGGAGGCTTCTGGTCGGAAAACCGCTCAGCCACCCAAAGTACCCGAGTGGCTTGTGAACAGCTGCTCTGGCAGCGGCACGTACGAGGCAGGTTTTAGAAGCGTGTGGAGCTGGACAGTCTGGGCTGGTGCTGCTCCTGACAAGTTATGACAGCTGAAAACAGAAAGCAGCTCTGAACATTTTGCAGTTCGGTCCTCTGAGGCTCACTGGAGAGCGCAGAACAAGGGCGTGCCTGCTGTGTTGTCCTTGCCAGGGCTAGCATTTAATATCCTTCCCTGGGGTGAGGAGCAGGATAAAGGTCTGCTTTGCTGCTTCAATGCTTGGTTCTAGGCCTCTTTTACCTTTCAGTTCTTTACTCGTTTCGCTTGCCAGAGGTCTGCCTTATGGTTTTTGGTTGGTAGCAGGGCAAAACATTCCCCTCAGAGGGCTTCCCCAGCCTGGCAGGAGCATTAGCCACACGGGACCAGCCATCCTCGTGTATGATGCAATCATCTTTGCGTGACTACTGAAAAACTCAGTGTGGCGGTTTAGACCCACCCCACGTGAAGATCACCACGTGGCTGGGTGATACCAGGCGAAACTGTAAGGGTGGCACTTCTCAGAAGAGTAACATTTCAAGGCACGTCATGCTGCGTGTTTGTTAATTTACACTGACAAGCATTTACAGGAGTTTCCCCACATCCAGTCCAGCACGTCCTGCTCTCTCCAAATGCGCCATACGGCACGGCACTCGGCTTCTGCTGCAGAAGCATCTGTGCTACCGGGCAGAACACGTGGGACCAAGGTGCTGACCATGGAGACCTTGTGAGCAGCTGACATGGCAGAGCAGAGCCAGGCTGCTCTGCAGGGCTCCCACTCGCACATGCCGCTGATTAAATACCTCAGCTCTTCCTTCCCCTCTGCTTGGAAATCTCACCGTTAACTTGACTTGAGGCCTCCCTGTGGGTTTGCAAACTTGGAGGAAGCTTTTTTTTTCTTTCAGAGATGAGTTCTCCTTGCCAAGAAGGTTTTAATAACTTGCCATGAAATTTATAGCGTTTAAATTTAAACCACACTTGGGAAAGTGGAGCTGTAACAGTTTAATCCAATTTAACCTTGAGCGATCTGTTCCACACCATTCAGGCAGACAGCTCACACCGCAAGTGAAATTCCTCTGCAGGGTGGCAGACAATGGTGCTCTCACCATGTCTCCATCTGAGGAGCAGGGTCAGCCATCTATGTCCCTTAGACCAGACTTCATTCTCCTGCTGGTCTGCCCCTGTGAAACAACCAGAGCCTGACACGACTTGGAGCTGGGCACACCCCCTAGGAGAAGGCTGAGATAAGTTATGTTCTAGCTGTTATGCTTTCCTTCCTATGTTAAAAAATTGCCACCTTAACAACGCTTAAAGAGTTGTTCAAGTGTCCCTCAGCAGTCAGCACAGCAGACAAGCCTGTGTCACCAGTGAGGAACAGCAACACATGCTAAGAAGATCTGTCCTGCACAGTGCCATTGCATCTGTGAGCCCTTGATCCTGGGAGGGGCTGTGGTAGGGCTATGGAGCTCACTATAGGCAGTGTTGGTGGAAAAAACCGTATCATGGCATAAAACTCAGATGCTGCCTTGTAGCAGTCATATCCTTCTGAGTGCAGTGCTCTGGAGACCACCACTGCTGATGCTGGGATCTCTAGAATAAGCCTTGAAGTTTTGCAGCCTTTGCCTCTGCAGCCATCCATGGCGAAGGAGAGTCAGCAGTGTTGTGGTTCCCAGCCAGTTCTGCTACTGGATGGTCCAATGTAGTGATGCTGAGCTAAACTGGGAGAGCCCCAATGTGTCGAGCTCCCCTGCCTTTTCAAGGTTTTGTCGTCTTGCCTGTATGCTTTGGTGCTCCCCTAGCAGCTCTGTGGGACAATCAGAAGCTCCTGTATTATGGAAACAGACACTGGAGAGCTGTCAGGAGGAGAAGGACCTGGGGGTGTTGGGTGACTGCAGGCTGAATATGAGCCAGCAGTGTGCCCAGGTGGCCAAGAAGGCCAATGGCATCCTGGCTTGTATCAGAAATAGTGTGGCCAGTAGGTCTGGGGAAGTAATAGTGCCCCTGTACTGGGCATTGGTGAGGCTGCACCTCGAGTGCTGGGTCCAGTTCTGGGCTCCTCACCATAAGAAGGACATGGAGGTCCTGGAGCGAGTCCAGAGAAGGGCAGCCAGGCTGGGGAAGGGGCTGGAGGGCAAATCCTCTGAGGAGCAGCTGAGAGAGCTGGGGCTGTTTAGCTTGGAGAAGAGGAGGCTGAGGGGATACCTTCTTCCCACCTACAACTACCTGAAGGGAGGTTGTGGAGAGGTGGGTGATGGTCTCTTCAGCCAGGTGACAGGAGATGGGACAAGGGGAAATGGCAAGAAGCATTACACAGAGCAACTGCTGGATAAGGAGTCAGAGAACAACTACCTGACAGGAGGTTTTAGAGCGGTGGGTGACGGTCTCTTCAGCCAGGGGACAGGGGAAATGGCACTAAGCTGCACCAGGGCAGGTGTAGATTAGATATTAGAAAAAAGTTTTTACAGGAAGAGTTGTGAGGGCCTGGAACAGGCTGCCCAGGGAGGGGCTGAGTCACCTTCCCTGGGGGTGTTCAAAAAAAGGGTAGATGAGGTACTGAGGGGTATGGTTTAGCTTAGGATGGGATTGGTTGGACTTGATGATCTTCAAAGGTCTTTTCCAACCTTGTGATTCTGTGATTGCCCCCCAAGGAAACTATGGGAACAGTTGAGCTGATGAGCTGCTCTCTTCTGCAGAGTGTGTGTGTTATCCTATGGTTTGCAGAAACACAACAGCTGCACATCAGGATTAGTGAGTGTGCCTTCAACAGGTAAGTGTTGAAAGCTTTATTTCCATTGACCTGCCTTGTCTTTTGTAGCAAAGTGGGGTTTATATCAGTACTGTTCAGGGACAGAGGCCTGAAAGCTCAAATGCACCTTCATAGCACGAGTGGGACGTAGACTTGGCAAAAACCCGTTGAGTGGGGATGTAAAAGAGTCGCTCCCCCTGGGGAGGACGCTCTGGCTGCATACTGAGATGCGCTGGTGGCTTAAACCTGGGGAGGCTGAAGTTCTTGCGATGTGCCCAGCTAAGGGAAGTGAAGGCAGGACTTAATCCCAGCTGTAAGACACCATTGCATGTTGTGTTCACAGCAGCCGTGGTCGTTCTGGTACCGAGAGCTGCACTGCTCAGCTTCTCATGGCAGCCTGTTGGTGCTTGTGCCTACTGGAAATGGGCAGGCCCAGTAATTTTCTGGGATGGCCAGGTGGAGAATAGAGATCCAGGCTGGACCTGTCACAGCTGACTTAAAGCTTGGAGAAACTGCGTGAACGGCAATGCTGTTTCTCATCCAACTGAACCAGCACTACCTGAGTGCAGTCTGTTTCTGCACAACTGTCCTTGGTGTTGCCCTTCTTTGAGATATCTGAGGGGAAGATGGGTGGATAGCAAATTCTACTTTTTTTGGACAGTTTTTCCTTGTTCTTGAGCTTGTGCATTTAACAGAAGAACATCAAATAGCTTGGGTGAGATTTGCTCATTTGCTGTTTTTCTGGAGGGTGAGAACCCCCCAGCCTAGTATTCTGTAGACATGCTAGATATGACATGTGGGATCAGAAACAGGTTTCCTGTTGTGTTCCTGGCTGGGTAGTCTCCACGGGGAGGCTGACTACTGTGGAGACAACTTCAGGGTGGTGGAAAAAAAATAATTCCAAAACTGGATTGCCTTCCAGCTCACCAGGTATGCCAGGCACCTCAGCTGACTCATCGAGGTGGAGGTTTCCAGAATGACTAACAACCAAGCAGGCATTGATTTCTGCCTGTCTAATGGGACTTGCCTTATAAAGTCTCCAGTTTCCAGACTGGGTGGGGTGCTTGCACCTTGAAAATCAGATCCACGTATTGAGTTGGCTGCCCCAAAAAAGAAACCGTAAATCTGAAATCAGGTAAGTGTGTCAGTGGCAGGCTCCAGGCTGCCAACAGTCATGTGAAGTGCTGAGGCAGCTGCCAAAGCTGCCCTTGTGTGTTCCCATGCTTCAACGTTGACATGAGCAGGGCCTGAACCACAGACTAGACTTTTCAAAGCCTCATGTCCTCATGTAAGGGGTTAATACACTCCCTAAAGTGGTGTTCCTTTCCCTTTTTTTTTCCCCTTCCCCCCCCTCCCTCCCCCTCTGCCTGTAAGGATACTCTCTCCTGTTTCCACCTCCCTGCTCTTGGTGAACGCACACACACTTTCTGCTCACTTAAGTCTGGCCATTCAGTAGGCTTGAAGTTGGCTTTGGTAGCTATCTACAGGAGACCAGAGCAGACCCAAAGGCTATTGTGTAAACAAGAGCATTGCAACATGCTATGTTATTTTTCATCATGACTGTGACTGTTTATTGCTGACTCAGTGTAATAGAAGAAATACAGAAGTTAATTAGATGTCTTCTGGCACAGAACTTGCCGTTGGGCCCCCAGTTAAGCAGTGGCTTCACGCCTGATCCAGGCCGAGCTCTTCACCTGATGCGTGAGTGGGGAAAGTCCACATCTGGCTTGTGAATCTGACAAGCAAATCTGCTGTCCCACATGAAGTTATCTCCCCTAAAGACCACCCACTAGATATGAGAACACATGGGCTTGGGTTAATCTGGGGGCATCCACAATATCTCAGCCCCAAAATGTGGAACTGTCGTTCTGTGGAGAAAAAGTAGGGGCCACTGCTATGTCCCAAGAAAGGGTCTTTCCACCTCTCCTCCAGACTTGCAGCCACCCCTGCAACTGGCCATCCTTTGGACGAGGGTGTCCAGGGTCAAGTCCTTTATGAATGTGTAAAGGCTAATTTTGCCTGGGCAGGAACAGCAAAGAGAGTTGGGCACTGTCACTGTGGACTGATGATATAAAGACATCCAAATAGCTCTGATAAATATGACTGTGATCAAAAAGCAGAGTTTTGTGGTCTCTGTGCTACACTGGCTGTACACACATCATTCATCAAGCTCACCTTTTCCTAGGAATAAAACTTCAGTCTCTGGCAACAAAGGAGCACGAGGCTCTTAAGAAGCAGAGTTGAGAGACTGCATCTTCAAGTTTTCTGCCATTTAAAATGTTTCCCTAAGGTTTTACGACAAGTAAATGAAATTATAATTACAATATTTTAATCCAATTAGCTCCCTTCATGATCTGGCAGGTGCAAACTGGAGATGGATCAAACTTCGTCTTACTGTGGATTACGCCTGGAGCCTCCTTAAAGCTGCCGTCTGGCCCTTGTGTGTACATGCTGTACAACGCGTGTTACGTGGAGGGGGGGACTGCAGCGAGCTTCTAAATTATGTATAGCATATGAATTATTGCTGAAATGCATCACTAAGACTTCACTCATCAAACATTTGCAGCTCCATGAGAGCAGCAGGGGAAAAGCGAAGAACCTGCCTGCGGCGTGGGCAAGGTTTTCATTTGCCTGGATTTAAATGGTGTGTGTCACCGACAGAGTCACAGGTCACCTGGAGTTGGCTTAATACATGCCCCTACATCTTGAAGGAAATGTATCCTGCAAGATTTCATCTGATTAGCATGCAAATTACACCAGGGCTTCTTTTTATAATAGGGACAGGGCTGGAAAAAAAATTTGTATTAGAAGATCTGGATGTGTTATCTAAAAAAAGGCAAGTTTTGAAGGCTGGTGCAGCTGCCTTTTCTCAGGCAAATCTCCAATTGGCTTCTGGGACAGCATCCAACAAAAAGCTGTGTAAAGTCTTGCACCTGGGAAGGAACAACCATTTGTATCAGTACAGGCTGGGGGTGACCTGCTGGAGAAGAGCTCTGTGGAGAAGGACCTGGGGGTCCTGGTGGATGACAGGTTGGCCATGAGCCAGCAGTGTGCCCTGGGGGCTGAGACAGCCAATGGGATCCTGGGGGGCATCCGGAGGAGTGTAGCCAGCAGGTCAAAGGAGGTGATCCTCCCCCTCTGCTCTGCCCTGGGCAGGCCCCACCTGGAGTGTTGTGTCCAGTTCTGGGCTCCTTGGTTTAAAAAGGACAGGGATCTCCTGGAGAGAGTCCAAAGAAGGGCTACGAAGATGATTAGGGGCCTGGAGCATCTCCCCTATGAGGATAGGCTGAGTAAGTTGGGACTCTTCAGCCTTGAGAAGAGAAGACTTAGGGGGGACCTAATTAAAGTCTATAATTATCTTAAGCAGGGGATGCAGGGGGAATCGGCCAGCCCCTTTTCAGTGTCTGTGGGGACAGGACAAGGGGCAATGGCTGCAAGTTGGAGCACAGGAAGTTCCGCACCAACATGGGGAAGAACTTTTTCACAGTGAGTGTGACAGAGCAGTGGAATAGGCTGCCCAGGGGGTGTGGAGTCTCCTTCTCTGGAGATATTCAAGACCCATCTGGACACCTATCCGAGTGATATGTCCTAGGGAGCTGCTTTGGCAGGGGGGTTGGACCCGATGATCTCTTGAGGTCCCTTCCAACCCCTACGATTCTATGATTCTATGATTCTCTCAGCAGAACCCAAACGTCAAAACCCAGCAGACTGTTTTGGCAGCCTTACGTTGCCTGTCCCTCAAACTGAGGCAGGACTAGGAAAGACACCTTTTACTATTTGATTTTATTTTAGGGAAGTGACTGCATTTGCTGAGAAATGACTGAACTTCCACATCAGCCTCATTAAATGTCACAGCTGTCCCCTGCAAGTCTGTGCTGGCTGGGAACCTGCCTTCACTTCATGGATGTGGTGAAGGAACGTTTTCTTACCTTTGACCCTTTTTGAGTTCAAGAAATCTGACTTATTTTGTCATTCATGTTCTGATTTCCCCTTGGAGGACTGCTGCCCATCTGAATGAGTCCTCCCTGCCTTACGGGATGGGAAGTCTTCACCCCTTTTGAAAGAAGGGCTATATTTCAGAGTAAGGTGTCTTTCTGTTCGAAATCCCTGCATGCTGACTGCATTACATCCCTCTCTGTTTCTGTACCTCTGTAATCTCCTGTCTTCAGGGCAGGTGGAAAAAGGAATTTAAAACCCCACCTCTCTTTTAGTGTTAGCATGAAGACCCCAACTGCAAAGACAGCACTTGCCCCTGAAGGGAGAGGAATTGGCCCCAGTGAGGTGCTGGAGCTGAGTTGTGAGGAGTGAGACACAAATCACATGAAATAATTTTTTTAAAAAAAAGGGCACTGAATGTTTTCAAACAAACTGGAGAAAATTTGGTTTTGCACATTAACAACCTGTGAACATCAGGTGGTAAAATCCTGCAGCAGCGGTTTGCTCTGCTGCTGGGTGCAGATCCACAGCTGCGTGGTGTGAGCAGGTCTGTGATGATGCTCAGGTAAGGGAGGAAGAGGTGTGTGTTTGAACCAGAGCTGGTACCATTAGCACCAGGAGTGGAAATGCTGCGTGAGGCCTGGGGCAGACAGGCAGAGCCATGCCCTGACAGCTCTATGGAAAACTGTTGCTCAGCAGAACTGTGCCTGTAGGGATGTGTATAGTAAGAGAGGAGCAGAGTGCCAGCTGGAAAGGATGCCTTGGTGGGCAAAGCAAGCTCTTTACTGCGCTGTGGTGTGATACGGTTCTACTTTTCCTTTCCAGGGGATGGAGAAATGCCGTTGCCTTGAGCTGATAATGAGATGGGGGTATCCTGTTACCCAGTGTGACCTTGCGATTGGATGTCCTTGGCTTCAGGTGAAGTTCCCCATTTAATGTGGGGGCCAGACTGATCCCTGCTCTGAACCTCCACAGACAAGGTGCAAAGTGAAGATGTCAAGCAGCAATTATAGTTGGGAGGTCTTTGCTTCCGCAGGAAGGAGGTGCAGAGGTGAATGTTCAAATGAAGATTTGGGTTTGGAGTTCTGAACAACCCCATGTGATTGTTTAATTTGAGTTCAGCTCCGTTTCTCCACGTGAATTTTTAGCACAAGAAGCAGGTGCCTTTGCAAACTGTGGAAACCCACCCAGGAAGAGAGGGAAAATTTTCCATGGTTGGTGAAACTGCAGCTAATGGAAAATTAGGGGTAAAGCAAGGGGCAGGGGAGAAAAGGTAAGATTTGCTTGCAGTAAGGGAAGTAAAATAGTCAGATTTGACTCCCATAACCAGTTTAGTGAAGTTACTTCACAGCTGCCTCTTCCCCACATCAGTTATTTAGGAAAGAATAAAACCTTGGAGCCATGTTTCTGTGGAAACAGAACTTTCCTAGAGGTGGCTGCACTGGGTGCATTTTCCAGTGATGTCTTCTGAACAGCAGAGGATGGTGGTGAATTTCTGGTGGGATTCAAACATCTGAAGGGTTTCTCGTTCCTGTCGCAGACCTCCTGTGTTCTCCTGGGACTCTCCCTCTTTTCCTTGCCCCTCTCCTTACTGCTCCTGAACTGTGCTTCCAGGCATCACAAAAGGACCAGGACACAGCTGTGTTCATAGGGGTGGGTAAAACACCAATGCCACCACATCAGATGCGGTGAAAGGAGCAGCAAACCCCACCAACCACAACTCAGCTCCACCTCCTTGCTCTGCTAGTTCGCTGCCTGGAACACCATGTAAGACAACAACAAGGTGCTCTGTGCGTGGTAAAACTCATTATGCCCAGCCTGGGCAGGAGAGGGGTGGTGGTGGGCTGAAGGTAGCTGTATGCTCACAGGGTGAATTTCTGGGCACTGGGTTGTATCTTTCATTTCTGCCTCGCCACTGACGTCTGGAGAAGCCTGCAGCAGTTTAGTGTTGCTGAGGCTGCTTCCTCTTGCTCAAACCAGAAGGGGCTCTGACGCAGACCCCACAGTGCCACAAGCCCTGTCGCAACCCTGCTGTGCTCACTGCCGGTCCTCATGGGAACCCGGCACCGTTGGGTAACACTCAGGCTTCTGCAAGGCTTGTGCTGAAAGAGAAACCAGCCTCTGGCACTGACCCGAGAAAAAGTCAGTTAAGGCTGAGGGGTTTTGTGAGAGGCCTGTGGTCACTGGGGAAGACAGAAGCGCTTTGGGTCCTTGTTTATTTAACAGTATTACATCAGTGGGGACGTTGGAGTTAGGGACTTTGGAGAGAAACCCCTGAGAGTACTCGGGCTGAGTTTGGGAGCAATAATCACCCTGCTCCCTGATGAAATCCTCAAACCCAGAGAAGCCTCTAGCATGGAGCCTCTGCTTAACTGAGGTGCCAAAATGGCCATTTCCTGAGCATGGCAGAAGGGCATGACCAGCTGTGCACAGCATGGCTGCATAAATGTCTTATGTGACTCCTCAGACATCTCTGCAGTCTGCCAGCCATCTCCTCTCTTCACTATGTAGGAAAACTGGGGTGCCTCCAGGTGGCAGCCCTGTCCACTCAAAATAGAGGTTTGTTTTTCCCTTGAGATGATAGAGACATTGGGAGTGGAATTAATTTGGGACCCAGCCCACCTTAGCAGCATGGTGGTAGCTCGGTGCCATGTGTGCTGATGGTGATGCTCTCTGTGTTCATACATTGGTCCAGCGCCTGAAGGACTCACCCCAAATCCAGAAACGTGGGCTCTGAGCCCTGCCAGCCCACTGACAGTGTTGGAGGATTGCAGGTCTGACCCCAACAGCCTCCATGGCAGCCTTGGTCCTGCCCAGGACCAGGCTGGCAAGAATCATCGGGGTAGAAGGATGAGCGTGAGACCAAGCGCAGAGCTTAGTGATTGTGGCATTCGGTTGACAAGAACCTGGAAATATAAAATAAAAATGTAATCAGGAGAAAATCCCACAACCAAACAACAAAACAAACCCAAAACCAATGTAGAAGTACAGACTTCAGTCCTATGTAGAATTGACCACCAGCAACAGCAAAAAGTTGTCTTCTGGCACTGGGTGGTAAAGTCACCATCCTCACCCCTCTGTGCTTGGAGCATACTTGACAGGTATTAGAAAGAGAGGTGGAAAGCTCGGGTCCCAGCCAGCTCTGCACCCCCAGGGTTTAGGTGGTCAGGCACCCACAAGCATGTTCTTGGTAAGAACCCAGAAATCTCTAGGTAGCAGCTGAGAGGCTCTTTGCAAACTTGATCCCTTTGTGGATCCAGTCAGTAACACCTTGAAGGACCTCCTAAAGGAGTTCAAAATAGTAATAAGCCAGGGTGACAGCAGGAATGAAATTTGGGTGTTCTCAAAACTTGCAACTGGCTTAGTTTCTCAAGTTGCCCAAAAGAAGGATCAAAATCAATATATTTCAAGGATCTGGCTGGCTCATTGCTAACAGGTATTTTGTGGTGTTCAGGAAAATGCCCTCTTTTCTCACTAGAAAGGAGACTTGGTAGCCTGATCGTGCAGAATTTGATTTTTCTCTTTAATGCAGTGAAAAAGCAATGCAAAGAGCTGGTGTCTGAATTCTGGTTAGTCTAAGGATAGAAATATCTTTTATTTATGAGTGAGTTTTTGTTTCCGTCACAACGCACAGAATTATTTCTAAATCATGTTTAAGACTTCTTAGCAGAAAAGGTTAACTCATATGGTGAACTCATTTCCCCAGGGGAGCTCTGAATTAATGTGGTCTTTAAGTGGGGAGATCAAAGCACTGATACCAAACGAAATGCTATTAACGGTTTTGCACGAGCAAAGATCTTGGAGAAATTTCCATGTGAGATGCTGCAGCTGAGCAATAGCTGTGGGAGGGGGGAAAGGTGGCTCCACCCCAGCAGTGACTTTATTTGGGACCGATGGTAGCCAGTCATTCACTGATAGTTGTGGATGCGTTGCCCATGGTCAAGAAGGTAACACACCATCTGAGAAGCGGCAGGGCAGAAGCAGGGGCAGCACTCTGCTAATCTGCACTGTCTTCTGCCCAGTTCCTTAATTAAGACAAGCACCGAGGTGTACTGCTGTAGTTTGGATGTCTCAGCATCCCAGTCTGCACTATGGGCTACCTGCTTCTTTTCCAACATCACATCCCAGTAAGTAGTTCAGGAAGATGCTCTACCCAGTGGCACTTTTTAGACTAGAAAGCAGCCCAAGTTCCCGGTGTTCCCATCTGGACAGCAGTTCTGCCACTGGGAATAGAAGTCAAATTCATTGAATTAAACAGAAATTGATTGCCATCCATTCATGCCTTGTTATTTTGCTTTTAAAAAAAAAGTATTGCTGAGAGACCAAGAGTCTGAGTTTTTTTCAACGCCTGTGTAATTATCTGACAGCAATATTTTCCTAACTCCACAACTGCAATCAAGTCAACAACTTCCAGGGGTAGAGTTAGGCCACCAATTAAGTGAGAACTGTAGGAAAGATTTAAGTGGTATCTATGGGGTTGACCTGTCCTTTTTAAAATGCCAGGTTTATATACGTGACCATGCATTTCAAATGGGTCAAGGAAAGCTTGGCTGTAAGTACCCAACATGTTGCTGTGAATTAATATTTAATCAAATGTACAACATAGGGCTGCATATTAAAGCTTATCTTTGATTTTTGACTTCTGTGATTTTCTAAACCTCTCTGAAAAGACTTGAGCATTTCATAATAGTGTTACTCATACGATATATTTCCCAGCTGTGATTAAAGCTAGTGAGAATGTAAATCTACAAAGGGAAATCTAAGCATGACCTCATCAGCATAAAGTATGTGGGAGACTAATTTAGTTACATCCCTGTTAGTAATGACAAATCAAATTGTTCCTCCTGTTAAATCACTGGTATAGCAAGGTTTTGCAACTCAGCATATAACACGCACGATAAATCAGCTCAGTCTGTACACAAATATCGATGACTCCTTTACCTCTGGGATAATTTCTGATGCCAAACTCTCTCAGTGCAGCTCCGTTGAGCCATCCTAGTTCCCTTAATACCTGGAGAGAAAAGAAAAGAAAAAAAAAATTAAGTTAATCTCCACTCCCATGTACCTTTTATATTAAGCACCCAACATTTATATCCCTGCAGCTGATTGCTTGGCAACGTCTGTGGGAGGAACGGCTCACCTGATGCGCTATCGGGTGCTCCTCTGGTGCAGGGGAGGAGGACGGATGAAATGAGGTCAGGCAGCGTAAGCTTATCCCGTGCCGAGTGGCATTCGCTTCTCTCCGTAATGAAATTAATCAAGGTCATTAATTTGATCCTATTTTATTGTTATAATTTGAAGCTATAATTTGAGGTGGCTCAGAGAGGGACAGTCTTATCTGTAATTATACCTTTATAATTACATTTGTATTTTAAAGTAAACATTTTCATGTATTGCTGTAAATAGACTGTGAATGATAGAAAATAGTACTGTCTCACACTGCTTTTCAGCTATGACTGCATTATTGAAAACCTGGGCTGTAAGTGGGATGGGGAGCTATTGACAGCAGTTGTTTGTGTGTTATTTATTTTGTTGTCACGGGAGTGCTTTATGTACAGAACGTCTTAACGTTGAAACTGAGCCTAAGCCCCTATACAGGCCCAAAATCAAAGGTGAAAGAGAAGCGAAAGAGGTAAAGAAAATTACTGCTTAGTCACATTAACTTTGAAAAATTGCAGGGCACAAAGATTGTCCTCGTCAGGCAAAGCCCTTGGAGTTCATGGTAGCTGAAAAACCACGTGCTGAAGACACTTCCAGCCCAAAGGTTGTGACAGTGGTGGACAAGCAGCGGAGGACCTGCCCTGCTGATCCTACAGGTGATGATGAGGAAAGATTGCATTGCTTGTTCCATATGTAGCATCTCACTCGGTGAGACCACGATGGGGGTAGGAAAGAACCTTTCGTCTGCACAGCCAGCTTGGCTGCCTCTGTTTCCCTCAGGGCTCTGCTCACCGGCTGTCTCCGTGGCATGCATATGAGCTCCCTTCTGTCTCTGCTCTGGAGCAAACCAACTGGTTTCTCCTAACAGGACTGACAATAGTTTTTCCCCAGGGTTGCCCAGACAGAAGAACCTGTCATGAGCTGGACCAGACTCTGCCCTGGATGGTCCTCCAACCACCCCAAGAGAGACCTCATGCCTATCGACCTCCATGCTGTGCTGCAGAACCCAAAACGTCTTCACATTCTGCTCCAAAACCATCGTGCTGGCAGGCTGCCACCTGGGGCTTTTATCATGTGGAGAATTTTGAGCTTCTTTTTAAAAAAAAAAAGAGCCCAGGGTCCATATGTGGTTCTGCAGGGAGCTCAGAGGACACCCAGGCCCAGTGCTGCACAGCACAGAGGTACACAGGTAACCAACCACTGCCCTTTGGAAGGTGCTGGTCCTTCGCAGTGTGGACACATGCCAGCCTGTAGCAATGAGCAATGAGTTAATGGTGCCTCCCAGGCATTTTCCACAGCGGCAGCAAACACGCAGCCTTTGCCAAGTAGCCAAAGCTCAGCATTTCCTTTCTTCTCCCTAAGATTATTTCTGGACTTTGCAAATCTCTTCTTCCCTGTGGCTCAGTGCTCTGGCCACAAAGCCGTGGGGACTCTCTGGGTGACGCAGAAGCAGGTGATGCAGCAGGTCCATGAGGATGGATCTCCAGAGGCAGAATGAGGACACCAAGCAAGGGAGATCAGAACAAGGGATGCAATAAGCCTGGGTAGGAACAAGAGAAATGCAGTGATGTTGCTGGAAGAAAACAGCTCAGAAATTAATCCTAACCCTACTTCATTTTGGAGGGAATCTCCTGAAGCATGGAAGAAATTTATGTTAAATAGCTCAAAAGAAAAAGCTCTGATGTTTTTAGCATAGTAAAAAATGAATTCACAGATTTAGTGAGAAAGGGAGAGTGAAAGGGTCCCGAGTTCCTTGCCTACTAATAACCTTGATGCAGCTACTAGCAGTATCTTGATTATGCATCCTCCTCAGAATAGTACTGCCAAAATTGGGAGCTGAAATCTAAAGAGCACAGTTGACTTCACCTTTGAGGACCTAGCTCAGCTCTCAACAAATAGATGTTTTCAATTTCTCATCTATATTTACCTCATAGTATATATATAATGTATTTGTAGCCACGCATTTGCCTATACTTGGCTTTTTCCTTTCTCTATTTGAACATGCACCTGAGAAGAACCATGAGCAATTCGCAGTGAAGCTGACAGCCCATCACCAGCAACAGAAGGATCTGTAGGAAATGTTCCAGGACATCTCTGAAAAAGGACTATGTGAACAGGGGTTTGCAGAAGATGAGCACTAGAACTGAATGACAGAGGACCTGGCAGTCACTGCACGAACAAGCCACACGAGAAGCTCAAGGCCCACCCATCAGGTCAGCATGCTTTATTTTAGCTTGCCACAGTTTTTAGAAGTGATGTGATATTTTTGCATCTTCATTTTTCAGTTTCTCATTTGAGATGGGTTTACACAGGACTGCTGCTATGAAAAAGTTTGCACACATCCAGATTTAAAAAAACACAAACGCCAACCACAATGCAAAGGAGTTTGCTTCTCAAGATGTTCCAGCACCAAAAACCAAAAGCCATTCCTGAAAATTTTAGCTGTGGAAACTATATCAGGGCTGGGAGAGAGGGGCTACAAAAGCACTGCACTCATCATGCAAGTACTTGTTCCAGTAGGAGACCAACCAGGTGACTTCGGGGCTGGTTTCTCAAGCAGGACAGGGGATTTTGTTTCAGCAATCTGGGAATATTGTTAAATTTGGCAAGTGTGATGGGAATGAATGCAAGCACAATTTGCTCACTTTGGTCTCTTTCACTTTCTGTGCTAACTCAAGATCCTTTGGAGCAGGTACCCATCCTCAAAAAAGTTATGTAAATGTGTCAGAGCCAAGTGGTGGGATCAGATGTATCTGGAAAGGCCAGAAAAGCTTTTTGTGCCTTGTTTCATACAAAGTCTAGGGTGATATCAATGGCTTCACCAGCCTGACCTCCAAAACTAAATACCCCACTGTCTCCTGGTCCCTCTTATCCTTATCTAGCATCTCTAGTAACAGCACATCAGCAGCAACCTTGGCTGTTTGAACAGGGATCTCCCCTGTTATTAAATTCTCTTATGCCTTTATTAGATATCAGATGTGATGAAAGAAGGAGGCATCTCCAAGGAAATCTTGCATGAGGTGTTGGGATGGGATGTTAATGGACTGGGCAAGACAGAAAGTCTAGAAGTGCAATTATCTTCTGTCCCTGTAACAGTACTGAGATCCTGATATTTCCCCCCACCGCTCCCCTCAAAGAAAACTGCACTTGAAAAGTGTGTAGAACAAGGGACTTATCTCTTCCCTACCTAATAATGCTTCCTTCTGTTTTAAGGATGGGTTTGGTGTCTTTGTTTTTTATTATATTGCCATTTTGCAATCTCCATCTCTCTTATCTCACCGATTGGTACAACCAATGAGTTCTCCTCTCCATGTGACAGTTTCATTTCAGAGAAGAATGGCAAAATAACTGCAGAATCAGTACTTTAAAAAATCATCGTTTTAACAGGAGAGATGAATATGAATGCAGTTTGTGGGACTAAACCCTGAGGGGCTGGTGTGTGGGTGCCAGGCAGCATGGCAGGGGCCTGCCCAAGGCAGGAGGCAGCAAACTGGGTGAAGAAATAAGTTAAAGTATTGCACTGTATTACATTTGTATTCCTTAATTAAAAAAAAAAAAAAGTTAAAATAGAGGAGGGGTTGAAAGAACACATTTGATTATTTAAAGACAGGTGCTTAAAAGCTCAGGAAATGCAGCAATGTAGTTAAAGCTCTACAGGAGTGTTGTTTATGTTAGCCTGAGCCCCTGTCCCTCCCGGCATGCCCTAGATGCATGCACACATTCTGCTCCTTCCTCCTTCCCAACAGGCAGCTTGGGAAGGTCTGCAGGTATATTTATGATACCAGCAGTATTCATAAAGGTCAGGTTTTGTATCAGAAACCCTCCTTTCTCTCCCTGTAGCCACGGGGTCCTGCTGTACCGACAGAGCTTGCACCAGGTATCTCCTGCACAGACACAGAGCCAGTGACGGGCTGTTCCTGTAGACATCATTTTACCCAACCCCTGCACCCTGCAGCCTGGGCTGAAAGGTGCCTTTTTGGTCAAGATGAACGTTGTGCAATGGTCCTTCCTCCGAGGAGCCTGGAATATAGTTCATATATCCCCGGAAACACCCCAGAAGCTTACACCGGGTTTTTCTTTCATTATATTTCTAGATGAAGAAAAATAAAACAACAAAGCCATCTGAAAGATCTCTTCCAACTCACGCCTAGCTGCTAGCTAACTGGGAACTCACGGCTGGTTTGAATCGGAATGCGTTCTGCGCTCAGGTGCTGCAGCCTGCTGAAGGCCGTGCTCTGTCGCCAGCGTATGAGAGAAGCAGGACCTGCCCTTTCAGCGGCAGTCCCAGCCCGAGCTCCATGGGGCGAGCAGGGCTGGTTCTGCAGGAGAAGCCCATGTGCTCCTGGGCCTGGACTCACACCCATCTTGTCACAGTTCCAGGCTTGGCTCCGGTTTGCGCTTCGTAAGCAGATTTCCTTTGCATCTCTCTGGACGGGAGCGTACGCGCTCGCACCTCAGTCGGACGCTGTGCACACCCCCTCTTTTTAGGAAAACAAGGGGAAGCCCCCCTTGCTCCTAGAGCACATCTCCAGCGCAGCTGCATGATTAGTTGGCGCTCGGGCTCTTCTGAGCTCAGCGGTCAGTTGCAGCTGCTCGTTAACTGCATACAAACCCGTGTCTTTACGAGGAAGGTGTGTTGTCCTTGGCCGGGTGGGCTGTGTTTTTTGGATTGCCTCAAAAATCGTTTTCTGCTTTTAACAGACCTGAGTGGATGATGATCTTAACATTTGCTCTAATTGCTGTTTAACTTCAGAGCTGGTTTAATGCGTATAGCGGTAGTGGTTACAAAGAAAATACTCTACCAGAATTTAAATAATTTTAAGGGGGAAAAAAAAGTCATCTGAGGCTTTCATATGTGTAGGGAGAGATTGAAACGTGTGGAGCTTTCTAGGCGCTGGGTTTAAAAACTCTGTGATCACAGAAGCTGGAAAATGGGTCACAAGGGCAAGAGAACGGTGTCCTGCTGGCCTGGAAGCCAAGTGACTGCTCAAACTGTGTCCTCATAGATTTCTTAAGGAGCTGAAGGAGACTTGTTGGTTAATCTAAGCTACATCTAAGTTTAATTTTTGTTTTGCTAGGGTTTATTACTGTGATGATCAGGGACTGATGTAGGATTGCTGAAAAGAGATAAAATGCTGCTAAAACCTGTAATGCTTTATCTTTGCTCTGCTGAGCATAGTATCAGCATTGTAACAGCTGAGCTGCAACGAGAACCTGGTTGTCATCTTGCAGGAACTGGGGTGAATCTCTGATTCAGCACAGTATTTTGGCAGGAGCCAACCACTAAGTGTGCAGGAAGGACAGCAAAGCCCCTTAACCCCTTTACAGCCCCCTCAGAGCTCTGTGCAAACCTCTCCACAACTGTCCTTTATGCCCTCCTGCCTTCAAACCTGTGAAGAGCCAGGAGATGCTGGAGGGCTGGCAGCCTCGAAAAAAGCCCGGTCCTCCCTCCCATCCTAAAAGGAGAGGGAGCAGCTCTGATGGAGGTGACTGATGTTATAACCTGGCAACAGAGCCCCTAGCAGACACATTTTCATAGCCTGTCCAAGCTGCAGGTAAGGCAATGACCAGAATCCAGCTAACACCCTGCTGGAAATGTAAGATTTTGGCTTAAGGAAACCTGTATGCCCAGGTCTGCTGTGGAGCAAAACCCCCAACAAACTACAAACAAATCATAGATGCCTTATGGTGATGTACTTGTGTGGCTTAGCAACAGGTCTCCCATGGGGAATAAGGGACACATCTGAGCAAACCAGTGATTTATTGCTGCAAACACTGGCATGGACACAGGGAGACCTGCACGCCTGCAAACACCCCTTCAGCACAGACAGCTTGGCATACCTTGTCGTCTTCTAGGAAACTACTCTCACATCAAAAACCCTTTATTTCTCCCACGTTGGTGGCTGGCAGAGGGTGAATGGGGCACTGCTCTCCATCTGAGCATCTCTGGGTGCCTGTCTCTGTCTGTTGGGGCTAAGCTGAACTGTGGACCCATACTAATTGGGGAAGAGGAGTTCGGGTGAGCTTCAGCCTGGCTTACAGCTTTTTGCTCTACCAAATATGTGTATTCAAATGTCAACAAAAAAATAATGCAACACCCATAAAGTAATATAAAGAGCAGCATAAAGTAATCTGCCACCTCGGAACTGCCATGAATGAAGCCACAACCACCCCCTTGCAGTGATACAGAAGCCCTGCGCACAACTTCATCCGCCGAGCTTCTCTCCCTTGGCATGACCCTCTGTGATACCACACGTCAGCCAAATTGCTGTTCTTGGGATGGCAGAAAATGATTTTTCCTCTAGGTATTTCCAAGAGCAGGCAAGCACTGCTGGTGCAGCTGACCACCCCACCAAGCCCTGAGCACAAGGAACAGTTTTTTTCCCCATCTCCTTCAACTGCAGGTTGGCTCAAGACTGGAGCATGCCATTGCAGGTATTTTATGCTTCTCTTGTTTTTTCCTTTTTTTTCCCCCTCTTTTTATTAATTTTTGGGCTTTTTTGGTTTTCTTTTTCTTCTGGAAGAGGTGATTTGGGATCTTGTTTCTATGATTTCAGGGTCCCCACATGCCCTTCCCATTCTGGACATCAGGGTGGCTGCAGGAGCTGCTCAAGTTGCAGCTGAGACACGGGCTCCTTCAACAGCAAAGCAAAATGATTTTTGTTGTTTGTTCTTTTTCTGAAGTGAAAACCTGCCCTGCAAACTGAGACACCTCAGCTTCTGAGTTCCCTTGTGTTATGGCTCTTTAACATCTTGAGATGTGTATCCTTATATGCAAATTAATTTTCACTGAGAAATGACTGAGGGCCTCTGGATACAGCTGTTCTCTAAAATCAGGGACACTTCTAAGCTGTCACTGCCTCCATCCCAACTGCAACTCAGCTGTCCTGCAGCAGTTAAAGGCAACCAGGAATTAAAATACTGGGTTTGGGGCTTTTTGTGTTTTTGGGGTTATTTTTGTGGGATTTTTTTTTTTTAATTCTCATTGTGAATCACTGAGATTTTATGTCTTTCTGTCTAAGGGAATCATTCAGTCAGTGCTACCAAATATTTGTTCAGGATGTGAACCTCCAGCAATGCTTCAGCTGAAAGATTTCCCTCTGTGTACTCCTGACTGGCAGAGCTTTCCTCTCCCTTTGTAAAAAGCAGATGTTCATGTTGTTGTTTCAATGAGACCTGAGGGTTTGCACCCCTGGGGCCATGGCGTAGCTGCTGGAGCTTGGTTCTACTGGTAAGCTTTGCGTTGCAGTTATTAATACTTTCTTCATTAGCAGTTTCACATTGCAAACTGAAAACTGCTGACGTCAGTCACAGACTCACTGCAGTTAAGTTTGTGAGTGTAAAACATGGTGATATCATGAAGACAAGCAGGTAGCGAGTTGTTCGCAGACCCCACAAGCGTTGCATATTGCCCAGCTTTTTATCAGCTTGGTTTATAAAGAAACCAGGTATTGGTATGAGCCCAGAAAATCCTTCATCATAGCATTTAAGATCTTTCTTGGGGTGTTTCTACCCTTTTCCCTTGCCCGGTCTGTGTGTGTCTCTGAAAGTGTTAACACAGATGCCCATGGCTTTAGATGAAAATATTTCACTGCCCTTAAGATGCTGGCCTTGACATTTGGGGGACTTGCCCTTTTTCAGCTTTGGCTGGGCTGCATGGGCTTACCAAAACCAGGATGGGTTCACCAGCCATCAGCTGAACCATAGCTCAGGAGCAGGGGCACAGCGACCCGTACCCACAGCTGAACATCTGGCAGAGCCCCTGTGGCAGCTCCTAGCTCCTTCCCCCTGGGCTGGCCAAGCCTTACGAGGCTGGCACAGCCAGCAGCACTGGGTGAGGGCTCTGGGAGTTTAAGGGGGAACAAACTGGAGCTTGATGCCTTTGAGGCAGGAAGCATGGTGATCAGAGCGAGTCTTCCTGGGGCTATATCTGTGGTACTGCAGGAGCATGTGTTCCTGTTTCTCCAGTGGTGCATCTGATGCTCTGATACATCTTGTGCAGTGCAATGTCTGCGACACTGGCACAAGCACCCAGGCCTTTCAACAAAGGCGTTTCATAAAGTTCAAGAACACTAATTGCTTAGGCTGAGCAGAGAGGGTAAGACACCCTTTTGCTTGGAAACCATTGAAAAGTTACTCTCTGGGGCTGTGCAAGCTGAGAACTGTGTAAACAGAACAGATAAATTATCCCCTAAGTTACAAATGGGCTCAGAAGTAGAGCTACAGCCAACCTTTGCATTAGATGGGAACAGCTGCATGCACCATAGCCTCCAAATTTCCATAGAAACTTGGATCAGCCATAGATTATCTTCATTTTGTAAATGTTTTAATTATTATGCTATAATGTTGTTCCATAGGGATTGCGATGCTGAAGCCAAGGCTCTGTGGAAGCCACGTTTTTAAAAGCAGTTTCCCTAGACCATATTTTAAGAAAAGCAAATCTGGTTTAGGATTAAGGCTCATGGTTTCTGATAGATTTGACTTTTTTTTCCATGCTACTGCACGCACTCTTTTAAATAAACAAACTCCCACTGAACTTGCTACTCCAGTGGGACTGGCTTGAACTTCCCAGGCATGCCTGAATTATAAAGTCAGATATATATTCCTGCAGAGAGGAGAATTACTCACAGAAACCATCTACTGGTGCACGTAGCCTGCCTCAGTCACTCGAAAAACAAAGCCCCGGGTGGGTGGGTGCGGGCGCTGCGAGCCGGGGCCGCGCCCCAGCGGGACCCAGCCCTGCATTGCCCCACGCAGCCCTGTCGCTCCCCGGGTGTCGCAACCGCCCCGCAGCGCGGCCGGGGAGATGGCCCTGCAGATTGCAGAAGGGTGACAGGATGTGGCTTCTGCGGGTGTGCGGTGGCCGCGTCGGCGCTGATGTTTACAAGATCAGGTACCGAAGTGGAAGCGGAGTCCGGCAGGCGGCCCTGAGAGATCTGGTTAGATCAAAGGCTTTCCCACGGTGGCAACGTGCCTCCTGCGGCAGCGGTGAGCGTGTCACCACGCTGTCGCCATCCCCCGGGGTCTGTGCACGCCCCGGCGCAGCTGGGCTGGAGGGATCCTTTTTGGCTTAGCTTTCCCGAAACCAGCTGGAGGACCCGAGCCGCAGGAGCTGCTGTGGCTCGATACTGCAAGCATCGGATGGGTGTTTTATAGGGGCACCCAGCGTGGTGCAGAGGGGAGTGTGAAGCTGCCCTGTGCCCCAGAAGAGGGGCGGCAGGGGCGGTGGGTCCAGCACCCAGTGCTGCCACCAGCAAGGCCAGCACTGCCTGTGACCAGCATGGCCAGCACCACCGGCCACCAGCACTACCACACTGCTGCTCTTGCTCCTGCCAGGCTCCTCTCTGTGCCGTTCTCTGCCTGTCTCCCAGGAAGGCGAGGCCCCAGGGAAAAGCCTACCCCTGCGCTCAGTGAAATGTCCATTAAGGAACGTGCCAGCCTGGGACGGAGTCAGCCAAGCCAGATGAGGGGAAGTTTTGCTTTTCCCTTGCAGGGTAAATTTTCCTTGCCCTTCCCTGAGCATGGGGGACCTGGGCACCAAACCTGTCAGCTCTTTAAAGGCACCGAGCCAGCCACAACTCCGTGGGTTTTGTGTGCTTTCTCCTTAAATGCAGAGCCCGGCTGCCCAGCATTATAAGGAGCAGCGACGCTGGTGGGTGGGGGGCAGTGCAGCCGAGCAGTCGCACCGAGATTCCCGCAGGGCTTCGGTCAACAGACGATATTTGCCCAAGCCCAGGAAACTGATTCCAAATACAGCCCGTAACCAGACAGAAATCCTCCTAGCCCGTGCTTTGCTAGTCATCGTCCCAGGCAGAGTGACAGCATGCTTGGCTCTTCTAGCCCTGATAAGTGCCTTATTTTTAGACTACCTTTTAGCATCGCTTTGGCAGCTGGTCCTGCAGCCTGGGCTGCCACCTCTGGCTCCCAACGCATACACAGACCCCACTGTCAGCACGAGCTGGGCTACCACTGAGTCCTTCCAGCTCCGAACTTACACTCCAGGAAAACATGCCCCTGCAAAACATGTGCTTTGCTGTGCCTTCATCTCCCTCTCACCTTTTGCTGCTGTCCAGGGCTGTGCTGTGACTTTTTGCAGAAGCGGATCTCCAGTCAGCTGGGCAAGCAGCATCCTACCTCTTCACGTTCCTCCAATTCCTTCCAGCCAGCTGAGTATTTTAGGGCCACATTGGGGTAATTTGTTAAGACAAGGAGATGCCTGTCAGGATATCGTTGTGTGTGGAGGCAGCTGCGTGTGCAGTGCCTCTGCAGGCTCTGCCCGCGGTGACAGAAACCAGCCGGCCGTGTGTGCCTCCCTGACAGGGCGCTGGGTGAATGCTTAGGTGTCTGGTCTGGGTATCCCAGGCGATCCCAGTGTATCCCAGCCAGCACCCGGGTGCAGCTCCAGCCTCAGATGTGCTGGGGGTTTCCTGGTAGCAGTGTGGTAACAGCACCAGGGATGGGAAAACTTGGGACCAGTGGTGTTCTGCTTGGAAATGCTGGTGTTGAGATACTGTTTTGTAGAGATGCTTTGACTTGGACAAAATGTCATTTAAATAGAAAACATGGTAACAAGAGAAAATGTAGTTTCTGTTTTGGAATGTTTTGGTTCAATGTTCTTCAGTCTTATAGAAAAATATAATGTAGAAGTTTAAAGGCCTGAAACAGATTTCATAGAAAACAAACACTTTAATCTACTCGAAGCTAAACCATTTTGGAATTGCAGTCCACAAAAAATTTATTACCTGCTTTAGAGTGGAAAACATGTTCCAAAATTACAGATTTTCCCCATAAAACAAAAAACTCCATCCCTGGCTGTGTCCCAGCTCTCCTTTCTGAATGAAATATGTAGCTCAGTTCCCTGCAAAAACACAGAGCTGTATTTATGACCAGGATGGTCCCTTTTGCCCTTTGTCTCAGGCTGTTGGATCTCCCTGCAGGATTTGTTAGCTGTGTAAGGTCAGCTGGCCATTTGCCAGGCAGATGCTTTGCACCAACACAGCAAATCAAAGGGTATGAGGACCTGCAGATCTCCTGCACCTGCCCTTACCCCCTGCGTGTCCTGTTTCCACCTCCTGGCCTTTCCCGATGGCACAGCAGTCCCTGTACCTTTGCTGCCCTGTGATTTCTGCTGGCATGTCAGAGTGTTTCCAGGTCTATGCCACCCTGTGGAAATCCCTTGCAGCATCTTCATGAAGCACAGATGAGGAGAGCAAGTCTACCTTGTAAAACACTCTGGTTTACCCCACAAGCTGTAGATAGTCTTCCTCCACCCTCTTCATTGCAAATGGCAGACTGCAAAGCTGCTCGTGGTAGGGCTCCCTCCCTGCATACCGTGTGTGCTGGGAATCAGGCTCATAATTATTGTTGTTATTATTATGGTAGCATCTAGAGGGCCCAGGCATGGTGGCAGGCATTCCACAGATGTGGAATATGTGATGCCCTAAAATTGCAGGAAGCGGAAATGAGTTTATCTCAGTAGGTGAGTATTCTTCATGCCTCTAAAAGTATGACATGAGAGCTTAGCAGAATTGCAATCCTGAAAAGCTTGACTACTTCTATTCAGAAGCAATAAATAAGTTTGGTTTTTTGGGGTTGGTTTTTTTTTTTTTAAACTCTTTTTTTCCCACTGATGAAGGGCTGGTGTGTCCCAAGGAAAGTAAGCTGAGGGAACAGGAGCAGAGGGAGATGCGCTTGAAAATTTGGCTTCAGTAAATTGTTCTTTAAATCCAGTGACTCATGAGTTTTCTTTTGGTGCATGTGGCTCTCTGTGTACAAACTCCATCCCAGCCAGGAAAATATCCCTGGGTCATTCGTGAGAGCTAGTAATGGTTTCCTAAGGATTAATTCCTCCTAAAAGATACCGTCTGCATTCCTTTGGAAGATGCCCTCCCACAGGCCCTCTCTTAGAGCGCCGCACTAAAAATAGTGCTCAGAGCTGCCTTGCGACAGCTCCCTGTTGCAATTTTTATGGCTAGGTAGGTGAAGTCACTTTAATTCACCCAGCTCAATTGACTTAAATTTGCATCATAATGTTGCTAATTATCCCTATGTTTCAAAATGGGTAATGATTTCATAAAATGATAAGACAAGGTCCTGTTTTTCTTTCCTTATGTTTTAAAAATGCACATAGAGTTTGCATAATTAAAATGTGTTTTCTCTGGAATGGAGATCTCTATCTGTTGCAGGTTGAAGTGCAAGCTCCTCTCCACCCTGAGATGCTGTCCTCCAGCCCATCTGTGCACGGAGATGCTTCCCTCCCTCCCTCCAGCCTGCTCGCTCGCCCTGCATGCTCCATCAGACCTGACTTGCCCGTGGTTTGCTGCTGCCTCAGTGCTGACCAAAGGAAGCTGCTGGGAACGTGACTCCCATCCAGGTTAATAATCACAGCCAAAGACTGTGCAAAACGAGCTGCTGCCCAGCTCCTCCACAGCTTTGCTGCGGGGTGGCAGTGGAGGCCGGGGACAGCAGCAGCTCGCTGCCGGGAGAGCCGACCTCCTCTTGCCTCCGCGCAGCTCAAGTGGCTGGTGGAAAAGAGCGCTTCCTCCCCATCAGCAAATTTTATCCGGCTTGGCAGCATGTCTTGGTAGCCCTTGACCTTTCCTGAGGCCTGTGCAGATGCAGAAATTGGGGCAGGATGGAGCGTCGGGGCAGGAGCGAGCACCCTCAGCAGGGATGGGGCAGGCAGCACTAGGTATCCCACAGCTGCTGCGGATGTTCAGCCCTCCCCTGCCACACACCCCCCGGAGCAGAGCACTTTCTTAGAGAGCCCCCAAAACCCTTCTTGGCCCAAAGAAATAATAAATACAGGGAGTATTTTTCCATTCACTCTTCCTTACATCGCTTTTTTTAGTGCATTAGCCCAGTTCTTCAGAAAACGTAAGGAGCTACATCTCTTCTAGGTGAGAACTAACTACCTGTGGAAGTGAGGTTGTTCTCCTGCTTTTCTGTTTTCCAGTCTGAAGTGCCTTTCTTGTTGTCCCTTCTCCAAAAAACAGACAAGGTGGCCAAGAACAGAGGAGTGTTCCCTGTGCCCGTGTGGGGGAAGGAACGTGCCTGGTCTGGGTGGTGGGTAGGTGGTTAATGAGATTATGGTGTTGGGGAACTGGAACCATGGCCTTTGAAAGGGAAAAGATGATCTCTGCTGCTCCCTTTACATTGTTGGCTTTGCTTGCTTTACATGAATGGTGACTGGGCTGGCATGTGGTCGGGTAAAAAAACATCTCCTGGCCCTTTGAGATGAGGCACTTCACTGAGTGTTAAAAGGAGGTTGTGAGTGGGTTTGAGGCGCATCCTGCTCCTAGGAGAGGGAAAGGATGCTCCCGTGGGGACCTGAGAGCGGTGCCCAGCACCACGATGTGTCTGAGAAGCACGATGCTAGTACTTGAACCAGTGTTAATTAAAGCATTTTAATGAGGATGTTTTGAGAACTGTGTGTTAGTCTGTGCATGCCCTTTGTGAAATATTAAACATCTCTGCCCTTTCAGCTGCGTCCTCCTCCTGAGAAGGTCTTCCTGCAAACAGGGTTTGACATTCCTGATGATTTCAGAGCTAAAGAAACGCAGAGAAATAATCTTCTACAAAAATCTTAATGTGATCTTTGATGTTGCAGTCAGTGGAGCACATGCCAGAATATGTTTTGCTCTCTTCAGTTCATTCTCTGGTGTGTTTGTTGTTATTTTCCTGTCAGGCGCGACAACGAGCAGCTGATTAACTCATTAGCTGCGAGCATCAAAGGGCAGGGAGAGAGCATGAAATCTTCTCCTGCATCCTCCTGCCACTCCTTGCAGCTCAGCAGTTTGTGCAGTGCCCACCTGAGGTACAAAAAGCCATCTCAGTTACTTGTGGACAGAAGAGTTCCCTGCCTTTCTTGAGCCCTGTCTCCACACTTTGGGACCATGGTTGTGTCAGGGCATCAGGTGCCCAACATGGTTCTTGTTTTCCATCTCCTGTGGTCATAGTCTCCTGCTGTCTCTCCTCTTTGCCTCCCAACATGCACCTCCATTTACAACCGACCAGCTTCTGCCTCCTCCTTTCTTGCCCCCCTTGACTCAGCGCCTTGGTCCCAGCTGTGCTTGGAACCCAGTAAGACTGAAGCAAGTGTAGAGTCTGGCACCTGGGAAGGAATAACAAGTTGGCCATGAGCCAGCAGTGTGTCCTGGGGGCTGAGAGAGCCAATGGGATCCTGGGGGGCATCAGGAGGAGTGTGGCCAGCAGGTCACAGGAGGGGATCCTCCCCCTCTACTCTGCCCTGGACAGGCCCCACCTGGAGTGTTGTGTCCAGTGCTGGGCTCCCTGGGATAAAAAAGACAGGGATCTCCTGGAGAGAGTCCAGAGAAGGGCTACAAAGATGATGAAGGGCCTGGAGCATCTCCCCTGTGAAGAAAGGATGGGTGAGCTGGGGCTGTTCAGCCTGGAGAGAAGAAGACTAAGGGGGGACCTTATTAATGTCTATAAATATCTGAAGGATGGGATGCAGGGGGAAATGGCCAGCCCCTTCTCAGTGTCTGTGGGGACAGGACAAGGGGCACTGGCTGCAAGTAGGAGCACAGGGAGTTCCACACCAACACGGGGAAGAACTTTTCCCCAGTGAGGGTGCCAGAGCCCTGGGACAGGCTGCCCAGGGGGTGTGGAGTCTCCATCTCTGGAGAGATTCCAGCCCCGTCTGGACGCCAACCTGTGCAATATGAGCTGGGGAGCTGCTTTGGCAGGGGGTTGGACCCCATGAGCTCTTGAGGTCCCTTCCAACCCCTGTGATTCTATGATCTCTGAGCCAGGGGTCTCGCCATGCTCTGCCAAAGTTTTTTAGCTTTGCCAGCCTCCAGAAACTTCCATTTCTCACTAGGTGTTAAACATCCACCCCACCCATGACAACCATAGTTCACCAGACCTCCTTGCACACTAATTGCTAAGGGGAATCAGCCACAGTCCAGCCAGGCTCGAATGCAGCCCAGCACCATCTGGTAGCTGCGCACGCAGGAGCCTTCCCAGCTGAGGAACAATGGGGGTCTGTTGCCAGTCCTGGGTTCAGGTCCATTAATCACGGTGCTGTCACAAAGGTAAGGACCAGGTTTTTGGCCCTGCAGAGGTAAAAAGGGCTCACATGTTAGATTCCCTGCTTTTTCCTCCTAGAGCAAAAGTCTTTGCAAGGCAGTTGCTGGCTCTGGCAGCACTGGGGGATGGAGGCAGTTCCTGGAGAACTCATCAGCAAGGTTGGTGGGCTGGTAGCATAACTGATGGCAAAATGCAGGAGAGGACCCTGGCAAGATTAAAGCCTTTTTACAATTGCTGAATGTCCCGAGTCCTAGCCCTGGCAGCAGTGCTGCTGCTGAGCTCCTGGTTCTCTGGTGATTCCCTCTCCTGCAGCCCAGCCTGCCTGGGGTTCCTTTAGCACTGATCAAAAAGAAAAATAAAAATCAAACACTGAGGCCCTTTGTCTTGCAAACCTGCAAAACAAACAGGCCTATTTGCAAAGACCAGTGTGCACTTGCACACCCACCATGGGCTGTTTGCACCTGAAATCCTCTCTTCACACAGTGCTCCAAAGAAGGAGATGTAAGGAGGCTTAATCCCAAATGAAGTCATTTGAGGAAATGGTTATATTTTTTTCCTTTACATAAGGAGCTGCCACGGTGCTCCTGAGAAATAGATATCCGACAGCAAGCCGCAGGCAGTGTGAGATGACAGATACATGTTTAAATAATGTCTTTATTCCAGTTCAGCTGAAAAAATAATTATTGAATTTGGGTCTTAAGCCAAAAACTACCTTTGTTTCTGAGTGCTCATTGATTAAAACATCTTGTGCTTTCAGCTGGGTTCTAATAAAGACATTACATTGCCCTTCACACAGAGTATTAAATAATTTCTTTATTTGGGAGGAGAGAGGGATTTAGAGAGTGACCCTAACGTTTCTTGAGAGTTGAAGAATTTCACCCAGCCTAGAGAAACTCCTACTTCTAAACACGGGGATTTCTGCTGGAACAGGAAGTTTCTCTCGCATTGTTATCCAGCAAAACGAGCTCTGGATTATATTTAGCTCCATTCATTCAGCACAATGAGAAGTAAGACTCCAGCCAGTTTCCTTAAGCAAGTTTATTAATAAGCACTAGTTGGTGGTTGGTCATTTCTAGGCAGCTGAATAAGATGAGATATACGCAGCCCAACCTCCCTCCCTCCTCTGAACAAGGTTGTCCCAGTGGATGCAACCACTCAAAGGGCTTTACAGCCTTTACTGGGTACCTGTGCAAGCCTGGCAGCCTTAAACATTGTCCCAGAGACAGCTTCCAACCCTGCTCTGGTCACTGGGGTTTGCTGGCCCGTGCTTCACTGGAGCTGCAAATAATCCATCAAGGGCAGTTTCACAGCTCTTAAGCTGTAGCTAAAAAACCTTTCAGGGGCTCCTAACTACAGGCTTGAGGTAGCTCTGTGTAAAACTACTAGTGATGCAGCTGCTGAGCTGGAGGAAGCTACAGTCACTGCAGATACTGCAGCAAAGACTGGGAGCACGTATTGAAGCCATAGGCAAGTCAGGAGCTTGGGTTAGTGTGGGCAGCTATAGCCTGGCTGTAACTCCCAGCTTCATCCACTGCTTCCCGTGTAGCCCGAGACAAATAGTTTGGGATGCATCTCTGCTGAGGGCTAGAAATCAAACTTGAGGTGGTTTTATGCACAGCAAACTTAATGACCCATAACTTGTCATCCGTTTTTCTGGCTCTCACTTGGTCTCAAAGTATCTGCAGATTTTTTAGGGTGTGCTGAACTCAAAATATTCTCCTGCCTGTGCCCGCTAATTCAGACTATGTGACTTGAAGTCTGGGCTTGCCCTAAAGAAGTGAGATCTCTACCACCCATCTCCATTTGTAGTCATCAAGGGGAGAGGTCTGGAGCTGTGTCCCTGCAACACTTGCAGTGGTAGAAGATACTCCCCTTGAAGCCTCAAGCAAAATTCGGGCAATATGATGTCTTGGCTTTGCTGGGACAGGAAAAACTAGTTGCTTTCCTCCCACTGGGAGTGATGGTGGGGAAGGGAGTGGAGGTGACCTATGTGCTTCTGCAAAAGCAAACTACAGCCATATGTGGCTGTCCTCTCTCAAAAGCCATGGTAGGATCTCTTCACAGGTTATGGCTACAAGGGAAGAAAGGACCTGGGAAGCAATGTGTAGCAACCACAGACCATCACAGTTGGCGTTCAAATGTGGTTTGGGTGATGTTAGCCTAACTTCTTCCTACAAACAGCAGATGTCTATGCATAAGAAAGAAAAATTATCTAGTGCTCTGGAAACCAAACACCAGTCCTGGGAAGGCGGTGTCCTGCATGGTTGGAGTCCTTTACTGGAAAAGCTGGAGCAGTTTTCCCTCAGTGCCCACCTTGCCTCCTTCAGTGACCATCCCATCAGCAGTCATGGCACTGAGACTTCCTAAAATTCAGCAGTTTGCACCTTTCAGCCTGTAAACTCAGGCACATGCCACGAGGCATGTGTTTCAGCTGGATCTGGAAGATCTCAGCCAAAAGGTCCTCAAATGGATGTAACTTTTTCTAAGGACAGCTGAGACTGTGTGCCATCAGAGCACTGCATCTTCACAATGGGCACAAAGGACATAGGTAAGGCCAATAAGCCAGCTGAATGTGTTACAAAAGCAAGTGACACACAGTTTATTAAGTAACATAGCATATTAAGCCACAGAATTCCTTCAAATTTTAGAAACTTTTATATATGTTTATGGTTGGCACTGCTCTGTTATTCCTGCCAAGCACTCAATTAGCACTTGAGTTAATAAGATGTTTTAATGGCTGTTAAATTAATCAACAACTCTGACACAGCTTTCATCCCAATTCCTATGTTATCATTGTCACTAATTATTTGTGTTTATTCTCTTTACTGTGCTTATTTGATTTCATTTGAAATTAGATACAGTGATAGAGGATGTAATTTGGTATTTTTCTCTAATGTGCTGAATAGATGAGGATTAGAGCTCCATAGCTATGAGAAAATGAGTCCTCTGAAGGATTTGCTCAAACAGAAATCACAGAGCCTTTCTGTCATACCCCCTTTGATTTGCTCTTCATCTGTGCTTCAGTGAGTTTGTTCACAGAGAGCTTTGCCAAAATGAAAGTATTGCAAAGAGAGGTGAAAACACGCAGCAGCCCAGGAATACCTGAAAATGTTTGGGACAGACCTGTGCCACAGCTGTGGTTTCTGGTGGTCTGACAGTGATCCAGGAAAGGAAAAACCCCCAATATTTTGGGGGTTAGCTCATCAGTCACTCAAAACAGCCAGCGTACTATAAATAGAAGGAGAACATCAAGTCAAAGCAATACGCAGTATGTCCCCAAAACCAGGGATTGAGCACTGTTTCTTCCTCAAAAATTAAAAGAACAAAAGGAAATGTGTGAAATGTGGGCAGTTCACAACTCTGCCCTGGCTGGGGTGGTGAGGATGACATCCTCTCACCCAGGCTGGGAGCAGGGTCTCGCTATGTGATTGGGTTGTTGCAGGTCTCAGTCTGAGATATCTCCCTGGCTTCGTTCAAAGTGATGCTTTTGCTGTGCTGGAATAGCCTAGGGCTGGAGCTGTGCTGAGAGAAATGAAAAGCTTTCATAAAATTATGTCATGTGCTGAATGTGCCAGCCTGTCGTGTAATAATAGCTAAAACTTTCTGTAATTAAAACAAGTAGCTAGTTATGGTGTCTGACTACGATCAAAGCTCTTTTGTCTGCTCTGACAGTTGGCACATGTGAAAGATTTTGGCTTACACGGAAAAGACTGTTGTGGTTTTTCCTCTTGGTTTTAAATGGCAAGAAACATACCTCTTGGATTATCCCTAAACTGAAAGAAAACAGTAATGGGGAAACTGGGAACCAGAATGTGCATGACATAAAATGTCTACGATGCCTGGCAGAAGCAGCTCTTCTACCCAGCCATCGTGCCCTTGGAGCAGTTGGCCCTTTGCTACGTTGCAAACATTTCTAACCAGTCCTTCTATATTTCTGCAGAGATGGGACTAAAGCTCTTAAGAACATTCCTAAATACCCTGTGCTGCCTTTTTAAAGTAAGAATTGCTTTTGCATAACAAATATATTTGTCTGAATCGTGACAAACCAGTTATGTCCCATTAGAGGCTTGTTTTTTCACTGCTTGGATTGTAACTGTTTTGACAGGTTTTAGGGGTAAAAGCTACCTTTCTGTTTATAGGAGAAGCCTAGACTATTTTTTCATGTTCATGTCTGGTATCTGTATTACAAAATAAATGGCTTGGTGAGTAAATGTAAGCTGCTTTTGCCCTTAAATTCCTCTTTATCTCAAAAAACCCCCAAAGTAATCCAAAATTCCTTTTGCATCCCTGAAAACATCTCCTTCCCCTTAGAAGTCTCTAGGAGGATAAAGAGGAGGAAATCTTATAAAAAACCAGATGTGAACCGATTGGCTGAGAAACATAAGCTAATAATATTAAGTTTTAAACATTGTATTAGGCAACAAAAGATCATCTGAGGGAAGCAGGCAGCTGAGTGCATTGCTGAGCATCGGGATTTTTCCACCCCCTCTCCTCAAACTCTGAGGTATCTTGTATGAAGATTTGCTTCTTCCACATCACGTGTGCAATCGTGTCTCTCTGTTTTTCCTGTGAACTCAGTAGTCACAGGATTATGACCTGTGTACTCAACAGTCACCAGCTGAATATCCTCCCGAATTCAGCTGTGCTTGTTATGGGTCATCTTCTTATCTTGGTCATGGTCAGCAGAATGTGTTCCATCTTCACGTGTCACTCTACAAGTAAGTGCATCTGCGCCCAGTCACTTCTAACCAGAGATTTATCTACCTTTGCAGCTTAGCAGAGATGACAGGAAATCTTTATTCCTCCCTATTTAGGTACCTGGCTGATCTTCAGTCATCTTGGGCCACCTCTGCTTCAGAGGGCAGAACTTCACTGCGAATGGCTGCAGTTCACCTCGTCAGCCTGTGAGGTCCTTGGAGCAACTCCATCTCCATGAGTGGTGCCTTTGGACCTGTAGCAGGCTGCAGAGCATGCAGGACCCACTCATCCCTGGAGGCTTAATCAACAGCTACTGCCAAATCCTCCTGACCTTTGTGAGAATCTCCAAAGGTTTGTGTCTTGGTAATGCCCCATGTCAGACTGCACCTTCTCCACTTGTAATTTGATTTCATATAGTGCTGTCTACAGAACAACCCATCCTTACCTCCTCCTGCGTGTGCAGCAATTGCTCTTCTGGTGTATGAGGAGGAGATCCAGGCTGCTTGCATGATGAGCTTGTGTGTGTTTCAGTAGCACAAGATCTTTGGTTAGTACAGAAAGAAACCTTTGGCTCAAACATGATGAACCACAGCACCATGCAGGTCTCAGGCAAAGGAGTCATTAACAAATCCAGGGACATTGCCTCCAGGTGATGACGGACAGCATTACCATCATGTGCAATGCCAACACCAATGTGCTGTGACATTCCCCCATCCCTGCCAGCAAACCATTGACCTATGGAGCTTTCCTATTAGATTAATTTATCCAAAGCTCACCTTCAGCAAGTGCTTTTAATTGACAACCTGACTCTACCTCAATGAGCACTGGCGTCTCATAGACTGTTCTTCTGGGGGGCTGGAGACATTTGTTAACAAGTGTACCTACTGCACATGTCAATGCAGAAGAGTTGAACCTGCTGTCCTCAAAAAGCAAGCAGTCAAAGGCTGTGGCTGGCCATATTTCTGCTTCTGTGCTCTGTATGATTGCCTGAATGTGGCCTCCTTGATCCTACTTCTGGGACTTCCATTGCCTATTTCAAACAGGTCTGTGGGATACCACCTCCCTTTGCTGCCCTCCCTGTGCAGAGCTCTGGATCCAGGCTTCTTCCCAGCTCCTCATGGCATTCATGCCAGGCAGCCCTCACCATTTAGGACATGCCCACTTCTCTCTCTAAAGGAATTTTTCACCAGTAGTAGAAAGGGATAAGGGACCTGGCACAAGACATTTGCCTTTCA
>VZTU01008966.1:80044-106266 GCA_013400835.1 Zapornia atra
GTTGGCAATCACAATCACAATCATATATATATATATCTATATATATATATATATATATATATACACATTCATACACATGTGTCCTGAGGGACATGTCTGCACAAACGCCATTTGAATGCTAAACTCTACTTTTATTAATTTTAACTTTCAGTGCTGATTCCAGTGTCCATTTCACAGCAGAATAATTATCTTAGCTCCACCACAAGGCATCAAGGACCATCAGCACTGTACTTGGAGCACTTGGCTTTTCTCTTTCTCTCCTAAAGGTGCTACTCAGAAAGAAAGGGGAAAAAAAAAGAAGATAAAATCTCCAAAACTGAGAGGCATAAAAGAGATCACATCCTACTGCAGAAGGGACATGCAGCCCCAAGAAAAGACAAGACTAGAACCAGAAGACCAAGAGGACATGGGCGGAACAGAGCTACATGCTGTTTCTTGAGAGGCATCAGTCAAATCTCAAAGGAGTCAGGCAACAGTAAGAGCTCCCAGGAAGGGAAAGGCATTCAGGTGGTTACTGTTTTTCAGAGATGTTTTTGTTATTTACTTGACTTTGTAAGTGTAAATTTAAGGGGACTTTAGAAGTTCCTCTGCAAAGTCTTCATGTATGTTGACCTGTCACAGGTGAATTCCCAGAAGGGTGAAACTGGGAGAATTCAGCTGTTTGAAAGCACAGCACGCAGAGGGAGCTGCTGGGGGCATCCACCACCTGAGAGTTTGCTGGACCTGCAATAAAGGACTCAGTAAACAAAGGATTTCTAAAATGCGTAACAGTAATTTAAACAAAGCCAGATGCATAACATTAGGGGAAGATACATTTAAGTAAAAGCTTAATCTTTAAACCTCAAGAGCATACTCCCAGGGCAGTCGCTAAAGTGAATGCAAGCTAAAGCCCCAAGATAATATAATAAACCAAGGGTTCCTGCAGAGGGGGATCCTAAGGTGCCTTGCAAGTGTAAAATGATACTGAGAAGACCAATAATTACCAGTTAGCTGTGAACCGGTGTCTCATCTTCTGGAAACCCCCACAGAGAGGAATGGGGCAGATTCCCCCATACACACGAAGTAACACTAGTTTAATACCCCTTTCTTCCTGGGCATGAGTAGTTTGAGCATCTTCTACCAGCGTTTTCAGTAAATCCTTCCTCTATTACAGGGCTAGTTCAGTGTCTCCTGCTCATTAGCTGAATGTTGTCCTACTTGGCTGTACCCTGCAAATCACTAGGTCCTGAAGATGGCTCAGAGGGCATTACTTACCCTGTAAGGATTTTGGTGGGGGGTTTTAAAAATTATTTTTATCAAAATGTATAGAATCTACCCAGATAAAATGATAGGCAATGGCATTAGCACCTGTAATGGATGTAGTAGGAAATGCTAAGCAGGTGCTGTGGCCTGTGTTACCTCGTGACAGAATAAAGCAGTCAAGAAGCCTGGTCATGGCCTTCCACCTCTACCTTCCTTGGCCAACTGTACCGCGGCGTCTCTCCAGCCTCTGGCAAAATACCTCCCACCCGAACAATCGTGAGTATGTTTCATGTGGTCAGGGAGCACTGGAGAGACAGGCCAGAAATTCAGCCTGTTATGCTAAACCCAACAACTAGGAAATGATCTGCATATAAATACAGTTTATGCTTTTCCACTTGAAAGGAAATCCCCTTATCAGCTCAGTTTCAGATGAAAACAACCACAAACACTGTGAGCCAAGCCAAGTGCCCTTGCTGAGAGGCATCAGTGGCCTTCCCTGGCAACCAAATCCATGCCTTTATGGCCCTTTGGGAAGTACTTTTACCATATTGTGTAAAACAAGTTGCCAGACAGAGCTGTTGAAGGGGGAAGTGGAGCACGGAGACAGCACATGGCTGTTTTGGTCAGCCAGATACTGGGAAGTGATGCAAAAGCTGGGAAGGAGAGTGAGGTTGGAACAGATTTCTTGGGTCAAATGCCTTTTTTCTTCTTTTTTTTTTTTTCCCTTTTAAGCAGACTGCTGCCCTGCTGCCACAGAAATCAATGAAAATGTTGCTATTAAGTGTAAAGAAAGTAAGCAACACTAGGCCTTAGAATCAGGGAAAGCTTTTCCTCATTGCCTCGATCTTCAAATCATGGTACTTGCTCCATTCTCCCTTTCTATGTATTTTCATTTCAAAACCCATTCAAACTCATTAAGTCCTATAGTGCTGAAGACTGTGCACATACAAGTGGGGTAAGTATTTGTATTTAAAAAGCCCCAAGCCAACTGAACTTCCCTGTCACAGTAACACAAAGCTGTCTTAAAAATTAAAAAAAAAAACAACCTCNTGCTCTGAAATTCAGCACAGCCAGATACAGAAGAAGACAGTTCTCCACATGTTCATTGGGAAGCACAGCAGTCCCTTTACCCAAAGTAACCTCCAGGATAGACACATTTTTCCATGTTATCTGGTGGCCAGAAAGGTGTTTTTTACCCCAGAGGAGCAATGATGGGGCTCATATAGATCACATATGGTAACACCCACAAGTGAGCTCTAGGCATGTCACATACAGGGCTTGTAATATAAATTTTCTACGCGGCCAGCCTGGTCTGACGGACCCAAAAGTGGGAGCTTGCTCTCCCAGAGCTGTTCTGAACCGCTGGGCCGCCGCCTCCTCGCCAAGGCTGTGCTCTGCAGGGGCTGGGCAAGCACAGGCAAAGAATAAGACTTGCTGCTCCTACAAATACCCTCTGGCCCATCAGCATGGTTCTTACGATCAGCTGTGGGGAGTCCCTCTGTCTTTCTGAGGTGGCTGGTATGCTTCTCAGCCCTTCTCAAAGGCCCTGCGCCAGGCACAGCAGCCTGCACCAAGAGCAGCTGAGGAGGGGCAGGGACTGAATCAGACTGGAAGGAAAAATTAGCTGACTGCATGTTGAGGTTTCCCTTCAGCTGTTGCTTTCGATGGGGTTCCAAGCAGTGTCCATGGAGCAGGAACTCTGCCGTTCCCAGGCAAGGGGAGATGGTTCCCAGGTCTCTGAGGGACTCCAGTGGGAGCTATGGCCCAGCAGCACCGCCTTGCCCTGAGCATCGACCTGTCTGCCTCCAGGTAAGAACCAGGCTTGCATGGCCTTTTAAGCATTCTTGGGTCCCTGTCAAACCCTCTGGGCTGGCACAGCATCTCTCTCTCACCCCTACCCAGCCCTGACAACCAGCATTTATTTTCCCCAGTTGCGGCAGGGGGAACATCCTACTGCACGAATCCAAAGAAACAATTTAAATCTGGTTTCCACTGGAAAACAGCTTAATTTTCCTGATGGTGTGGGGTCAGTTAAAGTTCTTGAGTTGTGTTGTGGAGGTTTTCTCCACAAAAGCGGGGCTGTTAACCATGGTGGCATGGCACTGCCCCAGCTCCCCTTGCGCCACTCAGCTCTCCCCCTGCTCTGGCAGCCGGGGCAAAGCAGCCCTGCACTGTTTAAACAGCTGCCTTGTTTCATCTGGGAGGTGGCTGCCCTTCAGTCCTGGGAGCTCATCTTCTGGATAGTTTGCATATCATTTGTCAGCTGAGATCTGCCTAGTGAAAGATCACTGTTTACAAGTAGACCGTGCGTCTTCTGAGGCTGGAAAACTTCTCCAACCACTAAAAAAACCTAAGGAGAGTGGGAACGAGCCTGAAGGTGGGCTGATTTCATGGCAGGTTTAGGAGTTTCTTCTGCATTCAGCTTGGAGGTGGAAATTAGAGCTGCCGTGAAAGGCAGGATTCTTTAGCTCTTACAGATTTCATTCAGTTGTTCCAATGAAATAAATACATCCGTCTTAAACAATTGAAAGAGGTATTTACTGCCTGTGGTTTAACAACTGTACTAAGTCAAAGAGACCAGTCAACTAGAGCCTTATAATTCTTTTCTAAAGAGAGGACGAGAGAAAAGAATGAGATGCCAATGCAGTATTTATAATAAAGATGAAATGAGTGGAACTCAATGGCGCCAGCAGCCCCGGAGCTCCTGCTGCTTGGGCTAATGCATTTTGCATTAGCACGTCTGGATATCTGGCACTGGAAGGTCCTGAAAATGCTTTCACAAAATAGCAGCATTCTTATAGCAGCAGCGTTGCTGCCGGGCAGCACCACTGCCCGGCGCAGCGGGACAGGCAGCCCCTGCAGCCCCTGCAGCCGGGTCAATCGCCTGGGAGGCGACAGGCAGCCCAGACCTGCTCCCCACCCACCTTCTGCAGCCGGGCTGCTTCTCGCCCTGCTCACCTCTGCTGGTTTACAGGTGGCTGCGCCAAAAGGGCCGATGCTCTCACAGGGCACCTCCCTGGGCAGGGGTAGGTACACAGGGCACCCACCCCTACCTGGGAGCAGGGGGCTTGGCCCATGAAGGCAGGACCCCTGCCTCCTCCGGTTATAGCAGGGGCTATCAGGCAGCTAGACATCACAGTGAATGTACCAACAGAAAATTACATCTGTAGGAAGATTTGCTCTGCATTGACTGAATAAATAACATCTGTGCTACAAGAACCCCTAGATCTGTATCCCGAACTAGTCTGCTGCTCCAGCAGCTAATCTTATATTTGCCTTGGAAGCAATACAAAATCCTCCAAGGAGTTAATAGCCAGCAACTGCGTGTCACCAGAACAATTTACTTTTCATTCTTTCCCCCAACAGACTGGAGAGATACGTGTGTCTCTTTTTTTCTGAAAACTGGACTTGAAAAACTCGTGTCCTGGCGTCTTCCCATAACCCTGCAAAATGACAAATTAGCAGTAATGAGCAAAGTCCAACAGCACCTCAGGACAAACTCTGGGGTAGGTGGAAAGCTCGCCTGGGTGTAGGTGTCATCAGAAGCAGATGGCAAATGGCACTTCCTTTTTAATAGCTGTGCTCATAGAAAGGGGAAATGGCACTTCAGGGTTTTCTTTTGGTTTTGATGTATACAAATGGTTTCCTACGAAATATATGATACCAAAACCTATTTCAATAATTCCTAAAATATAGCTCTTGGATATATGGTTTTCTTTTTGCCTAACCCTCTCTTAAATGAACTTACCTCTGTGCAGAAGCAGCACATCAGTCTGAGGGGGGAAATGAAAATTGTGCTAGAGGCTCCCAAAAAGCATGGGAGCAAGTCAATGAGGAGTGTGGCGGGGAGAACAAATAATTGATGATGGTGTAGTCCTGATTGCTGTATGCTTGAGTCCAGCTAAGCACAGGACTTCTTCCTTCCAAAAATAAGGCTGACCTCAGCCACTGACCCCCAAATGCTAGAGCAGAGGGGTGAGGTAGCAGCTATGAGCTGTGGCACTCTGATCCCAGCTGAACCTTGTGGTCATGGACAATGAGTTTTGGCTTGATTCTTCACCAACCTCACTTGTTCTCAGTAGAACATGTTGATGCTGAGGTCTTTGAAATCTGCTTAGTATCTTGACCTTATATATGGGAAATACTTATTAGATCTGTAGAAGGTGTGGAGGGTTGTTTCGTTTTCACGGCACAGTGCCTAGTTGTTCAGCAGTGAAAAGTCCATGCCACCTTGCTTTTCACTGCTAACCTGTTCATGTACCAAAAGTGAACAGGCACATTGACTTCACCCAAACTAGAGGGTGAAAAGAACCTGACACATCCCTTTTTTAAGACAACCCTGATGATATGTGTCTTGGGAAGTGCAGGCAGAGACTTTTTAGAGAGAAGGATGGCATCACAACAGAAGCCTGAGCTATGGAAATAAATTAGTAAAGACCTTTAAATACCACATGTGGCATCAGCTCAACACCTGGGATATTGAGCCAAAGAGAAGTTTCCAAAGCAGGTAGGGTCCCCCAGCTGTGGCTCCCCGCATTTAGGCTGTAGAGGCAGGTCAGGATATAGCTTCGATACAGAGGTGAGTTCTGGACTGAGGTTTTGACTTGACTTGTTGCTAGCTAGAGCAGTTCTCTGGGTAAAATGCATTACGCTGAGTAACCGCGTGTTCGGTCTCCATCACATCTTAGACACTGCACTGGTGTCTGAGAGGAATCTGAAGTATTCAGCAGCACGGAAGTTGCTGGCTTCAGGAGGATGTGCTGCTGGCCTTGCTCCACAGCTTCCCCAGGGACGGGCTGAGCTTTAACTGAAAGCTGCTGTAAGTTTTGCAAACCATTTTAGAGGAAGACTGGACACCCTGGGTCTGCAGGAAGTGCACATCAGGGCAGAGTCCTCCAACTCTTCATAGAGAAAAGCCAAAATGTTGACTCTCAAAGTGATGCTAAAGAAAGCAGCTTTCAGAGCCAGTTCTGTGCTCGTGTTCCTGCCCTAACACAACCTTGACATAACTTTCTATTGAGAAGCATTTCAACATTTTTTTTCAAGCCTCAGTGCCTTCTCACCATCTCCCCTTTCTGTCTCACGCACCGCTGCCTCCTTGCCTTCTTTCTAGTGCCACCACTGGCTCTGAGAGCTGGAGCTACTGCTCAGCCTGGATGGAGAAACAGCCGTGGAGGGATACGATTTGTGACAGGTGATTCTGATTTATGCCACTCGGTGCTATCACACAGGGGTTTGAAAACAAGGCGTCCCAGTGCAGCCACGTGTATTTTGCTGTCTGCTGTTCCGTGAAGCCTGGAACAGCTTCAGGCTTGGTACGTATCCTCCTCTGCTCGGAGCAGAGAGTGTCCTGCTACTGCTAAAAGGCATTTTGAGAACATGCGTGAAGTCTTATCCTCCCCACAGGGGATCTCGGCAGCAACATGGTCAGTCACTGGTCCAGGCTGAGTAGATGTGGCAACAGGCTGCACTGTGGGAGTTTGTTTCCTGCCTCTGCTGTTCATGGTTTACTGCGTGAGCTGCGGGGAGCTGGTTTCCCTTCCAGGTGGGGCCTGGAAGCAGCAACAGACCTGGGAGTGAAAGGTCTTAGGAGTCACACGATGTCCCCCCAGTGTGAAGAACAGTCACTCGTTAAAGAGTTTGGCCAGCAGGTCTAAGGAGGGGATCCTCCCCCTCTACTCTGCCCTGGTCAGGCCCCACCTGGAGTATTGTGTCCAGTGCTGGGCTCTCTGGGATAAAAAAGACAGGGATCTCCTGGAGAGAGTCCAGAGAAGAGCTACAAAGATGATGAAGGGCCTGGTGCATCTCCCCTGTGAGGAAAGGCTGGGTGAGCTGGGGCTGTTCAGCCTGGAGAAAAGAAGACTAAGGGGGAACCTTATTAATGTCTATAAATATCTGAAGGATGGGATGCAGGGGGAAATGGCCAGCCCCTTTTCAGTGTCTGTGGGGACAGGACAAGGGGCAATGGCTGCAAGTTAGAGCATAGGAAGTTCCACAGCAACATGGGGAAGAACTTTTCCCCAGTGAGGGTGCCAGAGCCCTGGGACAGGCTGCCCAGGGGGTGTGGAGTCTCCATCTCTGGAGAGATTCCAGCCCCGTCTGGACGCCGACCTGTGCAATAGGAGCTGGGGAGCTGCTTTGGCAGGGGGTTGGACCCCATGAGCTCTCAAGGTCCCTTCCAACCCCTGTGATTCTGTGATTTGGTAAAGTGATTTGGTAAAGAACCAGTCCCAAATAATCCCCTATTATTGAATTGTCCTCAAGGCAGAACAGCAGGACACCCAGTGGTGCAATGGATCTTCACTGCCCTCAGAAATGACCCGTGTGGATCCCACCAGGGAACGGACATTGAGCAGGAAGGGAAATCCCTGACCTGCAACTCCCTCAGGAGATTTGCAAATCACTCAAGGAGGCATTTTGAATAAAGCTTAGAAGAGCAGGACTGGTGAGAAATCTGCACAGGTGAGATCCTGGGGATGGGGCAAAGGGAGGTGAGAGGTGTGAGATGACCCCATGCTGATGTGCATTCCTGCAAAGGATTCCCAAACCAGTTGCATGATGTGACTGTATGCAGCTGTACCCCAGGAGCAAGGGAGCAACACACTGAGCTGCTGTCGGGGTGTTGCCCAGTGAAGTGGCCACTTTGCAAAGCTTTGGCAAGCCAGCAGCCCCCACATCCAGAATCCTGAGTGCCGGGGCAGGGACTCTGCCCTCCCAAGCATGCTGTGCATGACATGATCTGACCATCAGAGGACACATTCAGCTGAGGGTCAGTGCTGGCTGCAAGGGCAACCTCAGCTTGGGGCTTCTCTGCTCTGGGGTATGTCACTGTGTCACCTGATTTGTCTGTGTGTGATTTTATGTTTTTAGCACGTATTTTCATTGTGATGTGCTAGTGCAGTCTCATGTAAAAAGCAGTGAGGATGTCCTACATAAAGCCAGGAAAGATCTTTTATCTTAGGGTCAAGAGAATGACACTTGACCTAGCAAAGCTACTTGTCCAGTTGCTTTACTTGTACTTGTTTTTTTCCCTCAGTACTGACAGTGCTTCAAGACTCTGGGTTTCAGCAGTGCCTCCAGCTATGAAGTTTTAGCCAAGTGACGGTTCAAGGTAGGTCTTGAGTGGCCTGCAGTGAACTAGCAAACTACACCACCCCAGAAGATCTCAGGACTCACTCTTTCCATCCATTTTTTTTTCTTTTGTGTTGAAATATGTACAAGAGTGACTTAAACAAATTGGTGTGTTTTGGTTCATTGCAGGATTTTCTTCAGCTAGTGGATATTAATTCCCCTATTGGGCGAAATAATTGGAATAATGCAAAAAGACCCACATAACAGTTGCAAATTAAATGATGCTTTAAGTACTTTATGATAAACAGAGCAAGAAATTTACATTCATTTTAACACCTGAATTAATTGTATAAGCAGAACCGAGAAGAAGCTGAAGAACAGAAAGGAAGTTAAAAGTTGCAGCAACCCTAAATCTTGGGTCATACAATTTGAGCTCTGCCATTGGAAAGCTGCTGCACACACGTGCTGCGTTTTAATAATGCCATCACTGATGACCCTGCAAGAACACTCAGTGGATCTACTTCCCAAAATTACATGGTAAAGTCTCTGATCAAAACACATCACTTCAGAGTGTGGCTACAAGGCACGGACATCACTCAGGGAAGACTCCAGACCTAGGCTGAACTTTACAATGGTGCTTAGCCTTTAGGAATGCTTTCACTTTTCATTTACAGGATGGGATCACCCTTGCACAGGGTTGCTCACCCCACTTTGGCAGTGGACCAAGCCAGCTTGCATTTGGCATGAACAGGGAATGGGTGTGGGAGAGGAATAACGTGTACACCCCTCTCTGCTGCCTCCTACCAGCCCCGTCTCAGTACACTCTGAGATCACCACTTCCCAGCATCAGACGACACGGAGCTTTTCTAAGGCCACACTGCAGTCATGGAGCAGAAGACCCTTCTCTAAAACTCCTGTGTTAGCAGAAAACTTCCAGAGTTTCTCAGGCATTCATCACAAACCCACAGTGTCCCCAGCGGAGTGAGAATGCCTTACAGCGGGATCCAGTTCTGTCCAGCACCAGGTACACTGATAACCCTCCCTAATCAGCCACCCATCTCTGCGCAGCAAAAGCCCTCCACGCGGCATTTTTACCAAGGCTGTTTTTAAATGACAGTGTGATATTTGGCTTTCTTTTGCTCGTTTGTCAATGGAAGAACTGGCTGTGCTGTGCATCTGCTCTGATGAGAAACTTCTAGTTATTTTTCAGTCCATTCCAGCTGGGACAGAGGCAGGGCTGGAGAAAGTGCTGGCTGCAGGCAGGGTGAGTGCTCTGGGGAGCATCGACCCTGCAAACCCCTGCCTGTGAGGATGCCCCCAGGTGTGGCTGGGGAAAAGCCTTCTAGGTTTCTTCTGACCCTAGCACTGATGCTGCTTTGGGGTCGGTTTTTGCAATTCAGGTTGGTTTATGCTTAGCTGACCTGCTACTTGCATGAACGTTTGGGTTTTGGTTTTGTTAGGTTTGGGCTTCTTTTCACTTGAACTGCACTAGATTTTCATGGAATTCTATTTTAGGTCTAGGTTCTGAATGGCCTCAAAGCATGAGCATCTAAAATACTGAAAATTAAAACCTGAAATGCCCAAAGAGTGTCACCACATGGACAATTTCTGTTTCACTACATCAAACAGCTTTCCCAAACAGGGACATAACTGGTTCCACCTCTTCATCCAAGCGCCTGGACATTGCAGCATGTTCCACAATGGGCTTTACATTTCATTTCTCTCAATAACGCATTACAGGGTGACACTAGCTACTTCCATCCTTGGGGGTTTCTTTTGGATGAAGGAAATAAAACTGCCTGCTGGAATTTTGCTGATTTCCAGGCTCTCCACCCTAAAGCGCTGTTGGATGACAGTTGTCCCGCAGTTTTATACCAAGACTTTCTAGCCCATCAAATCCTGACTTGAATGGCTCAGAGCAGATAACAACCTACTGAGAAATATAGATTGTCTTTGTGTGTGTGGCTATGGGATATAAAACATGCCTAATTAAATCCTGGGAAATTACGTTCTCTGGTTTTAAGTTCTCTGTACAAGGACCCAAGATTTCTGTTTTTATGCCCAAGAGTGATCCCAGGATTCATTCCACGACCTTCTTTTACATATGATCACACTATGCCGCCTCCTTATAGAGCCAATCCCGTAGACTTCAGCGAGATTACTGCTCAGGTAGCTCAAACACTTTTCCACCTAAGAACCAGTGCTGGACCCAGTCTCAGGAGAGGTGTCAGTCTCAGGGGTCAGTCCTAGGAGCAGAATTAGATCTTTACTAAAATTTTCTGCCCTGATCCAGCAGCTGGAGCAAGAGGCAGAACTGCATCCCCACTTCACTTGAGCTCTGCCAATTCCCACCAGTCGACGCTGTTTATTCTTCTCTGGACCAAAATCAGCACCTTTATTTTAAGAATCTGACTGATATTCTGAAATGTCTTAAATTTTCTGGTTTCTGATCTAAAAGCCTGTGGGAAGAACAGGTATACATTTTAAAGATGTGTTGGACCCTAATAATTTCTGCTGTCTTTCCTTAAAATTCCTGAGGCAACAATAGCGGAAGCTGTAAAAATTTGTCCCTTTATTCATCATGGCTTTACGTCAGGAGTTTACTGCCCTAATCATTAACTAGACTGCTGCATTATCTATGAAAATTGCTCTGTAATATTTATGAAACGTGACCTTTGTTAAGTCAATGTTACAAACTGTTGGATTCATTCTGTTTGCAAGTGGAACAGATTTCCAAATCGCTCTGCAATTAGTACAGTTTGATCTAACCAGCCTCTCTCTGCAGGGGGTAGCCTTCCACTGAAACAGCAGGACTGCTGTCAGAAAGGAAAGGCATTTTCCATAGGGCTGACAGTAACCCTGCAACACCTGCTTGCGCTGCATCATCTTTTGCAAAGGTAACCACTGAATGAGTATTCCCAATAAGGGAAAAGAGTATCCAGCCTTAGAAAGCTTTTTGTGATAAGAAATACCTGAATTAAAAAATAAAATTAGTAGGCAGCTAAATGTTTGCTACGTGTGGTATCATAAGGGGAAACCCGAAGGAAAGTGGACAGTCTCAGGCTGAAATGGGCACTGTTCAGCCATTCTGCAATAGAGGAGGATAAAGCGCTTCCCAGTAACAACAGGAGGATCATAGAACCATAGAATCACAGGGATTGGAAGGGACCTCCAGAGCTCATGGGGTCCAACCCCCTGCCAAAGCAGCTCCCCAGCTCATATTGCACAGGGCGGCGTCCAGACGGGGCTGGAATCTCTCCAGAGAAGGAGACTCCACACCCCCCTGGGCAGCCTGTCCCTGGGCTCTGGCACCCTCACTGGGGAAAAGTTCTTCCCCGTGTTGGTGCGGATCCAGAAGCCCAGTGGAGTTGAGATGCTTCGGTACACGATTCTCCGAATCGCTCACTAGGTAACCGTTAGGAGGGGACAGTAAGTTCGTCCTGCCCTAAAAATCCCATCCTCCTGATCTAGCTAATGCTACCATGAATTTCTGATTCTCACAGTCATACAGGACAACCTGTCCCACTTCAGCGTCTGTGGTGTGCTGGAGGAACAAAGTTTCACTGGAGCGACAAATGTGCCGGATGAGCATCATGCAGTGATGCCATGTGGCACCACTCAGGAGCAGATCACCGAGTGTGCGGCATCCCTAGCATCCACATCATGCTCCTCCATCCCTGGAGCTCTGTGTGGGCAGTGCCAGCAGTCCATTTTCAACACAAGGTAACCAACACTTACTCTGACTGGGACTGCCTCACGTGACATGTTGTGAACAAGCTGAGCATCTTCCGGTCCCTGTGTTATCCCTTGGAGTTTGTCCACTAGAGAGGGACAAAATCAGAGTTCAGTTTGGTGAGCCAAGTTACGCACTGATGACGTCTCTAGAGAGTCACAAAAGATACCTGTTTGGCCCCTTGGAGATCTGTTTTATTTTTTCCTCTAGCATGACATCCGACCGTGCTTTCCTTTGCAGGAAACTAACATCCTTCTGGATAAAGCAGGGACTGGAAGGCCACAGAGACACCAGCCCCACGCTCTGCTCCCTGCTTGGGAACCGAGAGAGAGGCTGAGGCAGAGCTGGGGCAGGACAGGCAGCAGGTCCTCACCCAGGGCAAACTGGTGCAGCTTTACCAGACTTGAAGAGGCTCCAGCCTGCTGGGCTTTCACAGGTCAAGGACACTTCTCAGGAGGAAGGTGCTCAGGTCCTCATGGCTGTTCTGCCTTTCAAACTGGTATTTTAACTGTTTTCCTGTGTATGAAATGGAAACAGGATGCGAAAGGTCTGACGTGAAGGCAACAGCACAGGCTGCAAAGAGAAAGTCCTGCCCGTGCTCTGCTGCCAGAATCAGTACTCCACAGTTCAGGATTTGGCCCTAAAATTCAAAGGTGCCTGCAAACCTAGCCAACAGTGCCTGATGAACCTCCTCTCTCCCTGTGACCTTGACAATGTGCCAGTGAACAAAGGAGCTGCTAAGGAAATGAATGGAGTTGCACCTGTGGATGCCATGAGTTCCTTGGCATCTGGCCAAAAATTGTGGCATACATTCCCAGAACTCACTGGAATCAGGGAATCCTCCTTACTCCATGTCACTTGACTGTCCCCCAAGGGAAAGGAAAAAATACAGATCTCTGAGCAGGGAGAAAGCAAGAGAGAAGCCAGAGGCACGTACAGGCTGTTGTGACCTTCCCATCTCCCAAATGTGCTTCTGGCCCCAGGAACATTTGGAAGGGGTTAAGTTATGTGCTGTGAACCAACCGGCAAGGAGAAGAAGATTTAAGAGCAAACACATGAAACCAGGAAGAAGGAGAATGAGCAGCTGCTCTGAAGGGATGAGCTCAGCCCCTCCAGGTGTCCCAGGAAAAAACACTCGTGCCCAGCCAGCCCTGGCAAATGCAGCAGGATAGGCAGTGACAGCACGGGCAGAGATGCCCTCCAGCTTCTTTCTGGGGCCCCACTGCATGCATTTATTGCAGCTGCACATGCCTGCACTGGTGCAGACTGGGTGAGGTCCTGGGAGGGTCTGGTTATCCTACAGCTCTGAGGCAGGCATAGATCCAGGGAATGAGGGAGGCTGAGAGAGAAGCAGCGGTCTGGGCAAAAACATATCTAGAAATCCCCAGAGTCTGTCTGGAGAGCAGTGCTAGAGCTACATTCTGCCCCGCTGAGCTGAGCAAGTTCCTGTCTGCAGCAACCCAATGCAGTCTTTTCTCTTTTCAGGATCATGGACTGCTCCATCAGACAAAAGATTTTCCTGCTACTTCCTCAGAGATGATGCTATCCCTACTACATGCTGCTCTCCTCTTCTAGCAGACACGAAGGAGTAAGTGTGGCTGTGAGAGCACAGTGGATCTCTGTGATGTCTATGAGATCCTGACATCCCCGGTGTAAAGTCCCCATTCAGTTTCATGTCGTCTTTGCCTTTTTTTTTTCAACCACTTCAGTGTTTTTGAGCTTCTGACGGTTTAGGAGTTTCTACTTTTTTGCATAATTAGGAAATTGAGAGCTGTGGTTTATCTACTTCTTTCCTGTGAAACACCGAGGGCCTGACAGCGTGTCTGTGTATCTGTGTGCGTGCTCACATGCATGTAAGGTGGAGGGTAGATAGTGCTGCCTAGAGAGTACAGGAGTGAGCTTGCAGTCTCGTGAGGAGACATTTTCCCTGGGTCACACTGGCATAAAGAGAAGACCGCAGCCACAATTTGTCTGTGACTTCTGGAAAATACCCTCACACCCAAGGTGATGTGCTGCAGCTTTGCTGTCTCTGTAGCTCAGGCTGAGGTTCAGTGGCCACAGCAGTCCTCCTCCCTTGCCAAAGGGCACCGCAGTGCTTGCCCTCTCTTCCTCATCAACATCGGTGGCGCTTTGGTCCATGTGAATCCTTTCCTACATCACAATGTTTGCCCCACAAGTGTTTTGTTGACTGGGAGGCATTTCAAACATCTGTGGCAAGGAAGGGGCACAGTGGGTGAGAGGGATGGTCCATCCATGAAGATGTGTGCTGCACTGACGAGGGTTAGTGCTCTCTAGCTGAGCTGCCCCTTCCCATCTGGCCCTGGCCCCACTGCTGGGCTGGGGCTGCCCCGCTGGGGAAGCGGCGTGCGGGCAGAAGGCATGGCACCATTCAGCAGCGCTCATTTGCACAGCCAGCTTCCCAGCTGCCAGGAGGTGAAGTTCCCGTATGAAAATGTTTTCAGTTGAATATATCGTAAAAAGTAGTAATAGACATTGCAAGACATAAACAGCAGCTTTCTTCCTCCAGGAAAAAAAAAATAATCACAATTACAGCCTTTGCGTGTTTACTAACAGGTAAGATAACTCTAGGGATCAAAAGTGGGGGAAAGAAACTGGATTAAAGGAAATGTGGTTGGTTTTTTTCAACCTAAAGTGTTCTCCATGAAATTATTATGCTGAGAGGATGACTAATGTAACCAGTGTGTGTTTTGAAGCGTGTCATGAACACTTTTTATGCTTTCTGAACACACAAAGAGAAACCCCAGGAGAGAATTAATTTACAAATCTGATTAAGCATAGTGCCTAAGTGGCAAAAAGCATCATACAATAAATAGTAGACTCCACAGGTAAGCAAAGCTTTAAAAAATTAAAACAAACATACTCTACAAAGAAGCCTAGATGTGTGCATTTTGGGTGGTTTAATGTGTTTGATGAGATGTCAAATGTACAGACAATGAAAGCAGAGGTCATGCTGAGGTATTACTTCCAACCTCCTCTTCATTAAGCCATCATACTGTCTGCCTAGTGTAAAGCATGTATCTTAATTTGGGAAGCAAAGGCAAGCCCGTAAACAGAGGAGTGAATCACAAGACAGGTTTACTACCTGACATCAAGACAGACTTACAGTGCAGCCCTCAGCCAGTCACAGTGGAGTAAATCAGGGTGGGCCGAGAACCTGCCATCTCCCAGGGGTTCCGTCCCCCACCAGGCACAACCTATTCCCCACTGCTGACCCACACAGTAGGTGCAAAGTACCCCAGCGCTGACTCTTTCCCCTCGGCTGCAAGATCTGCACTGCTTTGCCCCAGCCTCCTTTGGCACAGGTCCCGGCTACCCATGTCTCGACAAACCCTCCCTTTTGTATGGGCTGGGTCAGCTGTTGCTCATTCATATTTATAGAGCAGTTTATGATAGCATTTCAGAAGTGAGCAGCACTATTGCTCAGCAATCAGAGTTTACCTGCCTTCAGGGGCCTTCTGAGTTCCCGGGAGTTTGGATGTTAATTGCAATCCCTTACAGCTATTAGATCAGGGGTGCCTTCAAATTCCAGACAGAGGTTTATTAGATGTTAAAGCTTTAAGTCTTGGTAGTGCACCTCTGAATATTACAGCTATCTTTTTATATATGGGAATATACTTCCACTAATCTTCCTCCCTGGGATAAGTGCCAATATATATATATTGGCTTTAAAACAGCCTTTATGGTTTCGTTCAAAACCAGAGAGGTGACAGAGTGACTTGGTATGACTTAGACTTGAGTGAGCAAGAGAGTGATGAAATGCCCTGTCCTAGTGCGGTCATGGCAGTCATCTGATAAGAGTCCCCCTTCCAATATCCTCAGCGCATCCGAATGTATCCATCCCTGTATTTCACTGGCCCCAGTGAAGAGAAGGAGGATCATTTTGTGGTGGAAGCCCTGAACAGGACTCAAGGCATCTAAGTTCCTACAGGTATCTCGTTACCTCTAGTAATGAGATCCAGGGGTTTCCCTGTGTTTCTACTTCCCTCTGCATTGGGAAGATTTATTCATAACAATTTTCTCATACCTTTGTCCATTTTCTCTGTGGTGACTGTGATGTTTTCACATAAAAAAAAAGCGCTCTTACTGTGTGTAGATGATCTAGACTAGTGGGACCTTGGTCTCCTGTAGATACCAAGAGCCCAGCAACATTCAAGAAGAGGTCAAGAGCTGCTAGTGTCCTGACGAGTTAGAAAAAGGAGAATCCATTAAGTAATACCCTGAAACTTCTTTTCTGTGGGTTGGTAAAGCATATGCTCACTTACACAATGCAGACACTGTCAGCAAAGCAGAAAGTCGTGTCCTATGCATCGAGTCTCTGTGCCATAACTGCAGGGAGTCCAACACCTTGGACATGGCTCATGAGGAGAATCTGTGTCACACAAAAGGAGAGGAATGGAACCAGCATGAGACCATCAGCAACAAAGGAAGGTGAACAAAAACAGGACAGACGGGATCAGAGACACAGAGCCAAGTACAAGGGGGAAAAAAATAGACCTGTGGAAAGCTGGAAAGAAAACAAATAAACCAAGTAAGCTAAATTCTCCATCCCGCTCCCCCCCTGCCCCCAGTTTCTTCCACCTCACTTGCACCTTGTTACTGAATTTTTATCCTATTGCTAAAATCAACACAAAGGACATGGCACCCCCCCATGACACTTGTATGGTAAACATCTTCCTGAGGATGAAGATCACCCTTTGCAATGCTTGCATTTTGCAGACACCACATTTATCACACACAGTGCTGTGTGGGTCCCATAAGGCTGGGTCCTAACCACTCTGTGCTCCAACACCTTAGATTCTGTTCCCCAAACAGAAAGAGCAACCTAAGTGATTTATTTTATTTTTTTAATGTAGGGTTGCTTTCAGCAAGTTGTGCCTTTTGGAGGCCATTCCTTTTCCTGTCCCCACAATCACAGAAGTGTTTTGGGGTTGGTGAGGAAAGATCTTCCCTTTGCAGGAATTCAGTGCTTCCAGCAAAGCACCAAACCCAACACTGGGCGTGAAGGTTGATCTGGAAAGTATCACAGGAAAGAACCACATATGACTGTTGCTGGCCAGACCCGTGCAGCCTCCCACCCACCATCCCTGAAAAAAGTATTCACTACATCAATTCCATCCATGCAGCGACAGTTAGTCTGCCAACACTTACATACTCGTTAGCATGATTGATTTCCCATTATCTAATTCATTACTGCGGATCTCACATTTTCATGTTACCTGCTTTGCCGTTTGTTTCAGAACAGCAAATGGCTCGTCACCACAAGGTGATGGCACTGAGTGTCTCAGCTACTTTGTATTTTTCTCCAAATTGGTGCAAAACTCCAACTGAGCCCTGGCAAGAGCAGTCCAGGAGGTCTCTGGGTGCTCCATCCCCTACCAGAGGCTGGAGCTGAACCTCTTGCAGTCTTCGGGTGTGGGAGGTACCAAAGGCTCCGGAGCCTGGTGTCTCGCTATCCTCCCTGTCAGAACATTTTGCTCCTATCTGACCTCCTTGCAGCAGTTTAGAGGTATTGCTTCTTCCTCTCTTGGATGCTGAAAGCTGATTTGAGTTCCTGCTTGTGCTAGCCTTTTTTTTCACATAAGGAAGGGAGCTTGTTACAGTCATTCTGCCAGGCTCTTCACTCAGTTTCTGTACCCAATAAAGGCGAGTGGGAAATCGTCCTTGCTTTATGTGGAATAAGAGTCTATGTAAGACAGTGTGAAATCAAGCCCATAATTTTTTATGCTAAACCATACGTCACAGATACAGTTCCTACTGAGTACTCATTTAACATTTGGATTCATTTCTCCATAGGAGCAATTAGCTTGCAATGAGGAAAATCATTTAATTAGGCCCACAACTGATTAGACCCTGGTGCATAGTCTATCGAAATAAAGGAGAAGGTACAAAGTGATTTCAACATGTTTTGGGTCAGACCCAATCTTCCAAAGCAAATAGAGAGATAAGACAGCATCTGCTGACTATTCACCTGCCAAGTCTTTGTGCTGATCTCTAATTTTAGGTCCTGCAGGCACTCGTCCAGGTTATTTACCACCTGGGCTGTTTTGATCTGCTCTTGAACATGTGCAGTGATGTATGAACTCTCCTATCTCTACCTTGATAATACTGGCCCAACTATATTAGCACTATGAGGTTCAGGATCAATACTGATTCCTCCCTCATTCACAGAATCACAGAATCATTTTGGTTGGAAAAGACCTTTAAGATCATAATTTTATTTACCTAATTATTATTATGGGTTGGAATTGGCAAATCTTGACTAAGCAGTCTAAAATGTGTGAGTCGGACACACTGCAGAAATGCAGAGTATTATCACTGCCAGACAATATGGGATGCACCCCTGATCTTCCTGTCACAGATTCACTTGGCTCCTGGAGAAGGGCTATAAGAAAAGACATCAGAGGTCCATGTCTCATTTTCTTATCATCTCAAAATCTGATTTACCCAGTTTACAACTCAATTGATTTTGGATGTCCAAATACCCAGGTAAGCAATCTCCATGTTTAAGTTAGTAAATATAACCTTTTCTTTCTTGGTTCCTCAACTGTAATAAATACTCTATAAACTAATGGCTACCTTCTTGGTCTCTGTAGGACACACAAACTCATTCTTCCACATGGAGATGGATTTTCGGACCAAAGAGCAATACAGATTTGTTGGAGCTTCTTTCTCTAAACTCAGCAGATGTGATTCCCAGATACACAGGAAGCAGGTACCTCAGGTAAGAAAATGCTGTTTGTTGGTGTTCAGAGGATAGATGCCATGGGGAATCAATCGCTGACTAACGTTATTCATAAAGCCCACAGTTGTCTCCCCATCCTCTGAAGGCAGGTGTTCTGTTTGCTGAAGGCAGACTGCTTTCAGCTCCAGTAGCTGCCAGGTGTGCACAGCCCCACTCTGTGTTCTCTCTCTGCCCTGGACTGTAACACTGGTGATAAGCATCAAGGCAGCTTAGAAGATGATCACAGCGAGGTAGAAGACACTTCTACTGCTACATGATGTTACCTAACAAGAAGGCCTGACTGCAAATTTTATCTGATGGAGAAATGTTTATCAGCTTGTTCAAGCTGTGACCTCAGACAGATGCCCATGCCCCCTCCCTGAAGCACTCTAACCCAAAGTGGCTCTGTGTCATGCTTGCTTCAAAGCCTCTTTGCACTGCACTAGTCTATATATTTTGTGGAAGCTTAATGCAATACAAATGAACACAAGGCCCCTTTCTGACACCAAGGGAACATAATAAGGCTGTGACATGTCTGAGAATCCCATCCAAAATCATACAGAAATCCTTCCTCCACAGTGTATCATAATGCTGACCGTGCTGGACTGGGAACTGAGACCCTTCGTCATCCTCCCAACTCTTCCCCTGCCTTTGCTAAGTGGCACTGGTGGGTGGTTTCACCTGCATCTTCTCTTTTAAAATGAAAGCAGAGATACCTTTCCTAAAGTGCTTTGAGCAAGGCAGCACCAGTGAAGATTTTTAGGACGTTGCTATCCAAAAATTGCCAGGCATGGTTAGGTGAAATAGAGTTGCGGTGGAGCAGGATGATGGTGTCAATCAGTGTCTCTTGAACTTTTCAGTCTATGCCTCACTTCAATCAGTTAAGAATAATTTCATGCCTGATCACAGAAATGGCTGCAGGGCCTGATGGCAGGGTACTGCATGTCTCACTGGTTGGGGAGTGCTGGCAGAGAGGGATGTTTGAAGTCCCTGCAGCCAAACTCTCAAGGACACTAAGATACAAATGTTGTCTTCCATAATTACAGCAATTAACAAGAAATGAATGTTAGAAGGGTCTGACATTCAGTTTGAAGTACTGTTTTTTCCAGATTTTACTTTCAAGCATGTCTGTTCCATAGCATTTCATAATCCAAAATAAAACCTGGTGAAATTCAATTGTTTTGGGAAAGCCAGTGACTCAAACGACTGGTCAAGAGTGGGCAGCAAGCTGGGCTAGCAAGTATCAAACCAAAGCTAGCAAAGGATCATGGCAAAGGCTAGCAAACCCATGAAACCAAATGCATGGGAGTCAGGTCCATCAGACTCCACAGTACCTCTAGTGTTTATTTGTTGTCGTGGTCCTTGGACAAAACTTCTCTCCAAGCCTGTGCCTGGGTGCAGTTTGAGGGGTACGACAGGTCGAGGATCAATCCAGAAGGCACACTGGATGACACTGCAGAGTCATGAGCCACCCCCCACTACACAGTCCCTCAGCATTGTGGTAGGAACTCATTAACCTCAGTCCCTCACATACCTTCATGTCACATAACCTCAGCTTTAAGCTCTGAAAGCAGCCCTCCTATGGGCTGCCACACTTCTTCAGGCACTTTGAACTTTAAAAAAACCGCCCCAAACTGAAAGAAAACCACACATAAAATCAAGTGATGACTAAAAGCTGCACTTGCACCAGTAGCAACTCAGAGGAGATGCAGGACCAAGAGGCTGCAGTGACATCTTCCATGTGAGATTAGGGATGGAGAATGGCCTTTGGTTCTGCTTTATTTGCTAGGGCAGACAGCAGCAGAGTGTCTCAAATTGGGCTTGGGCACTCGCAAAGTTGTTACTTCTGAAACTTCCTTCTACTCAGCTTTCAAGCGTTTTGGTTTTCCACATCCAGGAAACGAGAGTTAATGTTCTGAATCACAGGTGAGATGAGACATTAAATGGGTTTTCAGATGCTGAGATGGGAAGCTGAAGCTTGTCAGTGACAGGGCAGACCCCCTCCTGTGTGGGAAGGCAACTCTGCTGATTACCTAAGCCCTGGAAACAGGGATGGACTCCAAGGCACAGTGAAGGAGGTAATTTCTGAGCACAGGGAGAGGACATGGTAAGGAATTTAAAAAGATGCAAGGAAGAAATGTGTGGTAGCTGCAGTGAGCCAAATCTGAAAAGCATGGAAGGCCTAATTATATTTTTTTTACGGCCACACATGGGGAATAGTGAATGAAGTTGCTGGAATTATGGATCTTCAACTTCAGAGCTCTGCCTGATCACAGCTCAGGGCAGTCAGCAGTTCTGATGTCACTGTTCTCATGTGCCATGTCATGCTACAGGACAGACTTTGGGAAAGAAAGGCATTATAACATTTAAAAATGTAAATACTACCACACCAATCACAAAGCGCAGGCGGTGAAGGAACCGCAAGAGGTGCAGGTTGCGGGCTGTGGCGGCTGATGGCTGTCCCTTCTGCTTCTAAATATAAAGTTTTTTAAACCTCACCATGAAGTGACAGCTACCCCTTATCACTGAAGGCCAGCTGTTTCTGTAGTATGCAGCTGTTCCTGCTGCTTGCTCCTAGAAATGGAAAAAAGCTATTTAGAGACACAAATCTGCAAAGCCTTTGAGGACATGTGTATCTCAGAGCCTGTCCTTTAGTTCTTAAAGTAATTCGGTTGATCTGCTTTCACACCCATTTTACACCTCTGCACCCACGCTGACACCACCAAGGCGAGTCCTGGTTCACTGGCACAAGCAAAACCAGATCCAGAACAACTCATTCTAGGTCTTTTACAAGTTTTCTTTTTTCTATGGTGCCTCCTGAGAAGAACTCAGCTGAATTCATTCTAGGAGAAACAGCCTTGGTAAAACTATTCAGCGTTCTCCAATACATTTACACACTGTACAGAAAGCACCTTTGATGCAACAATAGGTAGATCTGTGTCAGCACTTGCTTGGTATGAGCCAACCCTTACATTGCCCTTCTTAAATATATGTGGATTTCATCAGGAGGGGCTCTGTGTGTCTGTCTGTGCATTCACACAGACAACAGTTCAAGTTCAAGCAGATTAACACAGTTTGTGACTGCTGAGGTCAAGAGCCACCATGAACACGAATCAGCTGGTTTCTGTGACTGCACGGGTCCCTGTTTTGCAGTCCATGACAGCACTGCATGACACCCAGTCCAGCTGGCTTCAGTAGCCCCTCTCTTCCCAAAGCACCCCTTCCACACGGGGCCGGGTGGAAGCACGGGGCCCTGCAAAGTGCCGATATCAATGTGAAATTGTGCTTGATCGCCTAAAAACATCTGTGTTCAAAGTATTTCTGTCCCCATTTAAAAGCAGAAAGAGAAGTCACATCAAGTCGGATAGCGTTTACCCTGGAAGCAGTAAAGAGGTGCCAGTTTGGGTCCCGGGGAGTGCAAGGAGGGTGAGGTGGTTTCAGCCCAGCAGTCAGAGCAGATGGAGCGTCGAGGAGTGTCCAGGGAAGGCAGAGCTTGGTGGGGTGCACAGCACGGGTTTCACACCTGTGGCAGTGCTACCCAAGGGCAGTGCTACGCTTGTCCAGACTGCAGTGTTCCTAGAGGCGAAGGGTGTGTTGTTTGTAGTGTGGGAGCAGCGGAAGATGCTTCAGGCCTTCAGCGCCTCAGCAAACCCACACCTCAGTCCTGGGATACAAGTGTAACCCATTTTCATCCAGGCACATGTATATACCTAGTGCATTCATCTTCCTTCCTGGACACACGACTGATTCCACAGTGCATATATAAAACAGTTTTTTAGATACAGACATCCAAGTGCTCTGAAAGTGAGGTACTGCTGGAGTGCTGCGGCCTCAGCTGAGAGGTCAACCAATGTCACCTAGTATATAAACCTGCTTCCCATCAACTGCGAAACTGCTATAAATGCCAGTGGGTTTACAGTGAAAATGGTACTCTCACCCATGTGCAGCAGAATTTCAACAGTTCAAGCAGCAAGTAGAAAATGTTACAGCATTTTTTTTAGTGATGAAATCCATGCAAGGAATTATCTCCTGCCTTGTGGTTCATGGAATCAGACATCTGAGCAGAAACAAAATTCTCTTTTAAGAGAATTTATTACAACCACAATGCCGCTTTCTTCACAGCCTTCTATTTTGTCTTATTCCTGATGACTGGACCAAATGTCAGTACAATGTGATCTGTGCTTCAGCAATGTTCAAGAGCCATATTACACTTGTGTATCTGAGGCAACAAGATAGAGACTAATAAATTATCAGGTGTATTATTATTATGTAGCTTTACATGTGTATTATTATTATGATGTAGCTTTAGCACAATCCTGTAAAAGATTAAAGGATAAGGATTAAAAAATAATCCTTATTTTCATCTAAATTGCTATTACCCTTTTAAAAGGAAACTGTAGCTGACATCTTTAGCCAAGGAATAACCACACAGGACAATATTCTGCAACCCTCCTACACGCTGAATAGCTCTTACTCAAATAGTTCAATTAAAATCAATGGGACCACTTGTGTGCCTAAGTGCTGTTCTGCAGGAGGACTGATTACAGGCTTCAGTACTTCTGGCCTGAAGATGTACCAATGTGCGATCACAGCACAGCTCAAAATGTGCCTATTTTAAAACTACTTGCTTGTGTTAAAACCAACCAGTTTTAGGCAACAGCTGTGCAGCAGCTATCTGAGATAAGGATGCAAAGTTAGTGCAAATAGGATGGTGTGGACAGGAAAGGTGCTGAGTTCCTTCCTGTTCAGCCTGTACACCAGGAGCCAGGCTATTCTGGTAGATAGCTTCTGTGTATCCAGATGACGAAAGGCAGCTGAATATGCTGGCAAGGTTTGGAAAGCTGGCAGTAATTCTGACTGCATTTCTGAGAGCTTTGCACTGCTTCTTTCTTCAGTAGGTTGGACTATTGTGTAGAGTTTAGTAATTCTTTTAAATCTCTGTGCGTCTTTTTGCAATGCTGCTGTATTCCTCTCTTGCCTGGGCACTGTAAGGGGTCACAGATGTATGTGTCAGGCACATTCTTACAGCACCTCTGGCAACCCATTTGTATCATCATTTTCATTCTATTTCTTGCCGTACGTTCCACTACGAGAGCAGGAGGGTTTCATATGCCAACATTCTTCTGACTTAAAGCTCTGATGGTATGGAAAAATGAATTACTTGAAACACAAGCTAGCATTTCACACTCACACACTGGTGGTGGGCACTTGAGCAGCCCCTTTCATAGCATCACAGAATGCTTTGGGTTGGAAGGGACCTCAAAGACCATCTGGTTCCAGCCCTCCTGCCATGGGCAGGGATACCTTCACTAGACCAGGTTGCCCAAAGCCCCATTCAACCCGGCCTTGAACACTGTTAGGTACGGGGCTTCCACAACCTGTCTGGGCACCCTGTTCCAGTGCCTCCCTACCCTCATAGTAAATAACTTCTGCCTAATGTCTAATCTAAACCGAACCTCTTTCAGATTGAAGCCATTACCCCTTGTCCCATCACTACACTCCCACTTTCCTGTAGGACCCCTTTAAGTAATGCCATGCTGTAATTAGGTGTCCCTGGAGCCTTCTCCAGACTGAGCAAGCTCAAATCTCTCAGCCTGTCTTCATAGCAGAGGTGCTCCTGTCTCTGATCACCTTCATGGCCTCCTCTGGACTGGCTCCAACAGCTCTACGTCTTTCCTGTACTGAGGACCCCAGGGCTGGACACCATACTCCAGGTGAGGTCTCATGAGAGCAGAGTAGGGGGGCAGAATCACTCCCCTGACCTGCTGGCCACGCTGTTCTCAATGCAGCCCAGGACACAGTTGGCCTTTGGAGGTGCTAGCACACGCTGCAGGCTTGTGCTGAGCTTGCCATATATCAGCACGCCCAGGTCCTTCTCCTCAGGGCCACTCTCAATCCATTCTCCACCCAGCTTTGCTCTAAGATGCACGAGGGCCCCACGCAACTGCCCGGTGATGCCCAGGAAGGAGGTGCCTGAGGAGGAGGTCGGTGTTTGCCCTCAGTGCCTGCCAGGCTCCCCGGGCGCTGTCACGGGCAGCGCGCTCGTATTGACAGGGGAAAAGGGTAAATTTTTGCGTGCAAACCGCAACTGCCGCTGAGGCAGAGGCCCAGCAGCCCTTAGCTGCGAGAGGGCGGCGCGGCAGCCGCACAGAAGGCTCGCGAAGTCGGGCTACCCCACAAACGCTTCCCAGCCCCCGGCTTCCGTCCCGGTGCAGCGGGGCGGTGCTGCCGCCCCTCGCCCCGCCCCGCCCCAGGTCAGTCGCCGCTAAGCGCATGCGCAGCCCGCCCGGCAGAGGCGGGGCTTTCCCTTTCTCTCGGCACCGCCCGCCTGACCGCGGCGGGTCGGGGATCACCGGCGGGGCGCTGGTTGGCTCCGGGTGCCGTTCCCCGGTGGGGGCCGCTGCGAGCGCCCCTGTCCCGCGGGGGGAGGCCGCGGGGGTGGAGGTCTGACCCGGGCCAGCAATGAGGGCGAGGGGAGGGCAGCGTCGCCGTGCGCCCGGGAGCACGCCGGGCCGGGGCTCAGCAGGGCCCGGGCCGGGGCTCAGCAGGGCCCGGGTCGGTGCTTGCAGCCTTGCCGAGTAGGCGCGGTTAAGGCGGTAACAGGCTTCCCCCGCACAAGTCGGCGCTCCCTAAGGCCTGGTTCCGGCCCTGCCATCTCGAGCGGCGGCTTGCGAGGCCGCCCGGGCTCCTCCAACCCCAGCCCGCCTTTTTGCTCTTTCCTCCCCTCTCTTTTCCGGGCCGGCGCCCTGCGTTCCGGGCGGCAAGGTTGCCGCTAACGTTACTCCCGGCCAACCCGCTCCTCAGAGCGGTGAGCGTGTGGCTGACGGCAGCGTGCGAGGGCGGGCGGAGCCTGGAGGTCGCCGCGCCCCTCCGCTCGCTTCTTCCTCACAGCAACTCTGCCCTTTTCCCCGCCCATTGGCTCCCCCCTTCCTGTCTCCCCGCCTCCTGCCGCACGGCACGCGTCTCCCGCCCCATTGGCCCGTTCTCTGCCCTCATTTGCATGGCGCCCCACGCACCAATCGGCGGTCGGTACCTGCTTAACATGCAAAGAGCCGGCCACTCAGCGAGCGGCGGGGGTCGGGCCACCACGTGCTGTTGCTAAGCTTCGGCTTCTAAATTGTTACTATAGTGGCCAGCCAATCAGGGACGGAAATGAGGATCTGTCAACATTCCCGGACTCAGCCGGAGGAAAAGGGGGGGCGTTCTAGTTGCCGGTTGGCCCGGCTGCCTCTCCGCGTCCAGCACCCGCGCCGAATCGCGATTTGCTATTGGCGGCGCTGGCTGCCCGTTCGCTCTGTGTCAAATGTAGGTTGAGAGAGGTGCCTTATAACCGGGGGCTTGGAAGTCCCCCGCGCGTGAACTCGGCGCGGTGCGCGACGCGGGGTGACGGGGGGCTCGGGGCACGGCTCGGCTCTGTTCGGCTCGGCTCTGGTC
>VZTU01008966.1:106341-136935 GCA_013400835.1 Zapornia atra
CCCCCGCAGGCGCCCCCAGCCGCTCTCGGCCTTTGTTGTGTGGCGGCGGCGGGTGGCCCGGGCCGGGGGACCAGCCCCGCGCCCTCACCTGCCCGGGCTCGCGGGACGGAGCCGGGCTTCGCCAGAGGCACCGCGCTGGGGGAGGAACGGTGCTCTTCTCTTGGCTTTTTTATGGAAAAAAAACCCCAAACCCACCCCAAAAACCTGAACACCCCCTCCCCCCCCAGATCGGTTGTTATTTTTTTTGTCAAGCTCTGGATGGGGATGGCGTGTGTGCTGCAGCGCTCAGGATCCCTCACACGGCTCCGTGTGTGGCAGGCGTTAATTGTATGGCAGTGCTCCCCTCCCCCCCCCCAGCGCAGCGTGACAAGGGTTTGCATGATCCGCCTCTTTTTTAATGTGCACTCAAATAATCCTCCTAATTTCGGCACTTTGGTTTTTCTTTTGGTTTGGTTTTTTTTGTTGTTCATTTGTTTGCTTGTTTACCGAGTTGTTATATCTTTTTTTTTTTTTTCTGTCTCGCTTCTTTAAGAGATGCCAGAATAAAATCCAAACAAATCAACCGGAAAAAATTCTGTTCTTTACCCTAGCGTTCCTGCAAAGGAGGAAAAAAATGCATGGAAAAAATATATTGCCACTAATGCTGACTTTGTCCCTAGAAGCAGAACATGGCTATGCATCAGTGTTACCCTTCGATAGTGACTATTCCAGAAAGAAAACAAAGGCAGGCACCATGGCCAGAAAATCCCAGAATAACAGGTAATAGACATACTGCTTTTTCAGAACGAATTGGCAGCTTTTCCCATGTGTCTAGCTTATGTGCAGTGCATACGTTTATTAAAAATAATAACTAATCCGGTGTATTAGTTTCCCCCATCCCGGTAGTCGCCATTTTTTCCCTGGATGGGCTTGGCTCTGTTTTGATCTCTCATATAAACACTGCCACGCGTACACCATCTCCTTAGTACTCACTGCACTTCTAAACCATCCGCCCTCATTGCTCCTTCTGCTCCACGCTCACCCACAGCGGCTTTTACTGCGGATCTTAACACCATAATCGCCACCCAGACTTCTCTTTGCATGGCACTAATTTCCTTCCCCCCCTTCCCTCCCCTCCCCGCCCCGGCATTTATTTATAAATCACAGGCAGCGAACCGTCCGCCTGCCCCATCGCAGCCAGAGCAGATGCAGCCTCCGGTTGCAGCTCGGCACCGGGCTCTTGGGGGGGTAGCGTGTGGCGTGGGGAGACCCACTCGCACTCGAACTTCTCCTGTAGGTATTAAGCAAGAAGGTGCTGGAGTGAACTTGACCTCTCGGGGCCTCCGCTGCACCGCCAGCCTGCCCACCTGCCCGCCGCATGCAGGCTCATCAAAGCGCATGACTCGGTCGTTATTTATCGTGATTACGGTTCGCCTTTCTGTCGTGGTAGCGGTGGTTTTGTTGTTTTCCCCCGCAGCCGCTACCTGTGCTGCGATGGCATGAGCGGAGGGGCTGCTGTGCGCAGGCTCTCTGCAGCTTTGTTTGCTGCTCGGGCAGCGGCTGTGTACGTGCAGGAGGCTGTCTTACAGGGACAGTGCCGGCCCCTGCCTGGGAGCTCCTCCAGTCCTGTGCTCTGCCTGCTCTGTTTTGCTCTTCCAGGGTTGCTCCAGAGAGGACCGAGGACCATGCCCAGTTGGGCCCGCTTCGCCCCGAGTGGCGATGCTCGCCCCAGCGCTGGCTCCTCTCTGTGTGGTTGTGCTGGATGGTGGCTCCTGTAGAATAGCCTAAAATGAACTCAGCTTGCACGTGACTTGTTTTCCAAAGGAGCAGCGAGTCTCAGCGGGCCCGCTCTGCTCTCGCTCCTCCAGCGGGCATCCCACGCGGCAGCGGGCAGCTGGGTCTGCTGGCACTGGGGAGCCGTGGGGCAGAGGGCCAGCGGCTGGTCGTGGAGCACCGGAGGCACAAACTGAAATCAAAAGCTGACGAGCTGCCTCCCCGAGAAAAACACGAGCTGGGGAGCGCCCTGCTCATGCCTACCGCGGACGAGCAGTGTGTCTTAAAGATAACCCAGGGGGAGCGAATCATTCCCCGATGCCCCTGCTCCAACTCAGGCGACCATTTCAGGGGGCGTTAATTGCAACACTCCTGCATTTTTTGGTCTTAGTCGAATTCTTTGTCTCGTCTTGGAGCACAGAGTAGACGTCAGTTCATTTTAAAAAAGAAAGTCATCAGGAGTGGGAGGCGTGTCTTGTTTCCTGAGACACTTTGCTCCTCAAGATTCTTAGGGTTTTTTTTCTAAACCACGCTGGCTGCCTTTAAAAAAAATCCACAGTTAACCTAATTAGGTCTCGTAGGATTTCCAGCTGTAAACTGCTCATTGAATTGTTTGGATTTCTTCTTTTCGGTCTCTTGCATTCAGGAAAATCTGTGTTACTTACAGCGCTATTATTTCTTCGTTTCCGTTCTTAGGTCTCTTGTCATCCGCTGCAAAATAGTTATTTGTCTGAACCGTAAGCTGCTTTCGGGAGTTTTTCGGGGAGGATTTGTAATCTATCAAATACAGCAGAATTAAGAGATTTCTGGTTACAGATTTGCTGGCATTATTAAAGCTAAGGCATACATGCCTGCTTGCAGTTACCTTCCTGCTTTCCTTCTGCTTGTAGATTTGTATTTACCTGTTCGGCGTTTTTTTGCTCCGATTCGCACTCTGTAGCGGTGGCAACCTTCAAAAACGCCATCCTGCAGCACGCCATGCGTACGTTTGCTTACACTTTCTTTTCTTCTGGCTGCAGCCAGGAGATTAGAGTAGGGGCAGGCCGTTTGTGTTACGGGACAGGGTAATGTTTGTCGAGAATCGGTTCCAAGTGTGGGCACCACCGGGACGGTGGCTTGTCTGGTTCAGGACGGACACCGGGCTTGCTTGCCAGTGCCTTGCTTTAATGCAGCACCCTGCTATTTCAGGGATGGAGGTGCAGCGGCAGGGCTGTGTGGGCACTTCTGGGCTGTACCTCCTGACTGTACCCATGGCTAGCAACCGCTCCTCAGTTCTGCCTGTGAGCATGGATTTGAGAGGGAGAAACGATCCTTACGTTTGAGCATCCAGTCTAAAATGCATGATATACTCCAGCATCACTGGTCTATTGTTATCTGGAGCTTATAGGCTATAGGGTCCGAGCCCCAGACCAGAGCCTGAATTTTTGATAATACAGTTAAATCTTCCTAAGCAACTCAAAGATTAACAGAGGGAGACGACTGGCCAAAGTTCAGAGGATCTGGAGTGGTCGTGGGTGGTGTGAACTGAACCACCAGGCTAAGTGTTTGTCCATATTGTTCCCCTTGAACTATTTTCAAGATGCATTGGGTCTGGAGCTTCAGATGCAGGCAGGCATGATTCGGGACGTGTCCGAAATTTATACCTTATTGTGGTGTTGTTTTTCTTACATACAAAAATACGTGCCTAAGGTTGGAGGAATAGGAAAGGAGCTGATAACTGCACGTTGCAAAACTGCAGGGGCTTTGTTGTTGTTTTCATTATCTATTTTTGTATCCTGCTGCTTACAGCATCTGATCAGATTAAAAAATGAGATTATATATATATATCTTTTGGGGGGGGGTTGTGCTTTATGAGCTATACATATATAAAAGCATGAAAAACATCTTCCTCCTCATTCTTGGAAAAACAGAAAAGAGGGAAGGAGGAGAAAAACTGTCAGATGTGAGGAAGCCTGGTGTGCTGTAACCCTTCTTCTTTGTTCTGTATTTTCTCCCCCACGTTGCCTGCCTGCAGCAGGGGGAGAGCGTACTCTGGGTAGTATAGGTGTGCTGACCAGCTGCTGCGGGCTTGGGGGTCTAGGCAGGGACAAATTTCAGCTGCCCTGTTGTTCAGCGAGGATGCCGATGGACACCTCCTTCCTCTACAGAGATGGTGGTGATGTTCATGTAGGAAATTCTACCTTGAGACCTCCGTCCTCTCACTGAAGGCTGACGAGGCACTGACCCTCAGGAGAAGGGGAGGAAGGCTGCCCGCCCTTTTGGACAGGATGCTTGGGTCTGGGCTGAAAGCCTGCCGGCCTCTAGACTGTGATTGAGAAGTAATTTTGACAGGTTGGGATTCATGCAGGGAAAAATAGTGACAGAATTGCATTTAATTAACTGAAATCTATAAGCCTTCTGTCCACTGCAGGAATTTAACATTTTTGCTTTGTCCACTGATAGCTTTGGATCAAAATTGTATGTGGTCATTAGCAGTTTATTGCTAAACAATATTCTCGGGGTTATTGGTAGCAATCAGACACGATTTTTAGCCATTTCTTTTTCACTTGTACATTAAATTTACTGGATTTTACATGCTTTCTTCATTCTCACTCGGTTTCCTGTGATGTGCCCTTTCCCATGTCACACAAACCGAACTGCTTTGTTTTCTCTCTCTTTTTCCCGTTTGCACCGTATCCTCAGCTGAGATTCAGACTTGTTCCCCTCCAGTAGCTTTGACCAAAATCCTCTGGCAAATGAAACTGGATTCTTGTTTTGCAAAGAGGACAGGAAATTGGAGAAAGGCACAAGATTGTCTTTTGGGGGGAGGTAAACCTAGGTCACATCTTCGTATCCCACTTAAAACATATCGGGTACTTGACCACAGAGCAGTGGCTCTAGTTCCTAAAGCAGTGCCATGCAGTCTAGTAATTCTTGTTAATGTTTAGCTGGAATTAAAGGTGTAAAACAAACAGCTGGATTCAATGCAGTTGTGCCTTGGAAATGTTCATAGCAAATGTTCAAAAGTCCCCCTCCCCAAGCTTGTTGTCTGATCCAAAGAAATGGATAGGTAATAGGCGTACGATGTGCCGAGGAGGAGGAATGCCACGCGCATCCGAAATTCAGAGATGCTTGCTCATGAGGTGAGGCACTTCGACAGAGAACCATGCCAGCCTGCGGCTAACTGGGCTCTCCTGGGCCCTGGCTGCAGTGGCCCCACTGGATGTGGGGTGGCCTGAGCTGCGCATGGGTGGGAGGTGCATGTCCGCCACTGCACGGGGGAGCTTGGGCAGCTGCTTTGCCACGAAAGGGTCAGGAATAAGGTAAAATGAAAACTAAAATCTTAGTGTTAGATGCCAGTCTACTGAGGTCACAGTTAAATTTACTTGCAGAGAAGGGAATTGGATGTCGGTGGTGCAGTGTGTTTGGCCTGGAGCTGGTTTATTGAAGGAGGGGGAGCAAAATAAATGGCGGTTTATAAATGTATCTTCTGTATCTATTAATTAATATTTTTGCTCATGTGTTATATAAATAGACTTGTACTTTGTGCAGTGTTCTGGTGAAGGGTTATATCTAGAAAAAGACGAAAGCTGCACTTGGTGTTTCAAATAAAAACAGAGCTTAATGTCAGAATTCCTCTGTTAATGTTGGCTCACAGCAAGGGTCAACCTGTGGCCTGCAGAGCGAGCCCCTTGCTCTCTGCAGATGTTATTCTGTGCCCACACAAAGCAGCTTAGGGATCAGAGCCTGAGTTTTATTTTATTTTTTCCTTTTTTATTTTTCCTTTTTTTTTTTTTGTGAGAGGCTGAGAATAAACCACTGCAAAGCAGACTCTGCAGACACGGCCCCTCATTTTTTGCCCAGCTTTCTGAATTCGGTAGATCCTCCGGGGTTTACTTTCCTAAAGCTGGCGGCAGAGGGACAGCAATTCTGCGCTTGTTCTTAAAATTCATGCATTTTACCCCAATATAGATCTGACCAACTGGTCTGTGACCCCTGAGGAACTGCAGTAGGTCTGCGATGCCTGGGAGTTGCAATGTTCGTGCAATTGAGGAAAACAAATTGCCACCGTCTTAGAAGCGTGTTCGGACCTCACCGCCGCAAACACGTGGCAGCTCAAACTTGAATGACGTACTGGAGCTGGAGCTCTGCATCGTGGCTGTGCCAGTATGCCTGGTTCCCAGATCCCAGCTGAATCTACAGAGCTGGTTAAATTCTGCCACGAGGAGAATGCAATAGTCATTTCTACTGGATTGATTCTTTGACAGGCCGTAAGCGATGCGTCTGGTTTAAAGCAGACAGGGAAAGCCCCCAACAACCCAGGAGCAGGGCATATTGGGCAGGATGCGGGCTTATGTTTAGGTTTAGTGTTGTACCACTCGTTATCTCTGGTGATCTGGATGGTGGGCTCTGTTGTGTTCAGGTGTGTCCCACAGCAGTTTGTGTGTGGACAGGGAATTCCCTGGAAGAGACTCAGGATCTTCTCAGTGAAAAGCTGTGCAGCATGCACCAGACAAGGCTGCGGGTCTATAAGCTACGTGATCTTATGCACCGGAGCACTTGGGAGTGGGAATTGGGTACAGACACTTAATGTGTAGCAGCACCTTCTTACTCTTTTGGCCTGGACAAAAGGTGAAGTGCAGGCAACATAGTTCACATGTGGCCCTCCAAGTGCTGTGCAACCTTATGCAGGGTTGTGTCCCTTGCATGTGGGCTGTACTACACCCTGCCTGTCCTGCCTGCACCAGAAAGCCCTGGCTCAGGCAAGGCACTTGCCACTGTTTTAAGCACTTGAACTGGCCTGCTTTGCTCCCCATAGCGCTTTAAAACAGGTTGGCAACTGGTAGCATATTGGTGACTTACAGCCTGGGCCTGGCTGCTGTTAGCAGTGCGGAAGAAATTTCAGCAGCACGGGCGATACGTGTCCCCTCCTTTGTCAGGAGCTGTGCCACCTTCCTGCCGACGAGATGCACCCTCTGGTCGGGGAGTGAAGGGAGGAGTAGGAGAAGGTGTCTTAATAATGAAACAGGCGGCACACTGTGCAGACAGTGAAATCTCAGCCCTCTATGCATGGGGCAATTACTGCCAACTTACCCCTAAACTGGTTGAAAGTGGACTTTAGGGGGGACTTACCTTTTTGTGCCAGTCATCATGTCAGCACCCTTCCTTAATTGTTCAGTGTGTCTGCTGAATGTTGCCTCAATCAGATACTCAAATCCAATACCTAGAAGTCTGAGTTAGAGGCGCAAGGGTGTGTGCTGTTGAATGGGGCACATCATCTGCATTTATCTTCTCCTCCTTCTTTTAAAGCTTCTTTTGACAATTTCTTCACCAAGAAAATTTAAGTACTACTTCATAGCTGGTGAAGTGCTTGGCATTTGCTAAAGGGATATTTGGGTTGTCTCAGCAGCAGCATTGCTGATCTTTTCTCTCTGAATCCGTGATTTTGCTGCTGGTTTTTTTTTAATTGTTTTCTTTTCCCTTTTAATTTTATCTGAACCTTTTATTGACACCTTTCCATCATCACTGCTACCCCCAACTCCTGCGGTTTTTGCCTGGAGATACAGAACCCAATATAGGGAACTTTAAGGTAAACAACAGAAGTCTTCCTTCTCTTGCAGGCACATTTGAAGGACTGCATAGGCCATTTGTCTAAAAAAACAGAGTCATGCTACATCTGTCTCTTTGATAGAAAGATGCATCCATACATCTTCTTAATCCTGGCCTACAATTTATTTTTAACTGAAGTAATTAAAAACACTGTTCTGAAACAGTGGTAGTGCCGGTGCTACTGGTTTGCGTGCTCACCAGGTCTTACCTTTTTTCCTCACTTGCATGAAGAACAGAGAGAGATGGATATTCTTGCAATATGCTGTGCTATGGACAGCGAAGGAGATGATAAACAGTGTTTAGAGAGAGGTTCATTTCTTCTAAAAACAAACCCAGCAAAAAAACCAACCCATTGGGCTTATAATAAGTTATTTAACCTGTTCTGTAGATGGAGCAGCTGTCAGGTAAAGGTCAGAAGTCTCTGTTTTGGTTCCCAGGAATGGTCTGATAGCTGAGGCATAAGTCAGCTTCCCTGCACCCCTTGAAATGTGTGGCTGCTGCCCTGTTTGCACCTATCGATTAGACTTCTGCATCCCAAATTGCAGTACAGAGAGGCAAGCATTGCTTGCTGTTCTGTTTGGTCATTGGCATAAGCAAGGCAGGCAGCTATGACCTTCAGAGCCTCCCTGGCAGGACATACCCCAGGTCAACACCAGGGTCACCCTTGGTGAGCCAGAAGCACCTGGGAGGTGTGCTGCACACAGAAGGACTTCAGATGCTCACTGCATCCTCTCTTAACCCAGCAAAATACTCTCTGCAGGCCGAATTCCTTGGGCAGCATTTCTTCTGCGGGCGCAGGGTCACCATGCGTGCTCACCGGAGATGGTTGTGAGGTCGGAACTGGCTCGTTACACTGACCGTGTTCGTCTGGTGTGTAATGGCCAGAAATGCCAGAGAGGCCATGCCATCAGGCTGAACCTCGTCCAGCCTGCATTCCCTCCCTCCCTCCCTCCCTCCCTCCCAGAGTGAACAGCTTCTCTCTGCCTTTGACAGGCCCACTGCGGGTGTTGGGGAGAATGGTTCCTCCTGAACTTTGATTTTCTGTGTCTTCCCACAAAGGCTGGCAGGCTTGGCATAGTGTTTGTCGTGCTTCACGCAGCAGAGGTTTGAGCTAGCGCTGTGTGGGTAGGAGTAGAAAATAAAAACAACTTTCCCTTATTGTGGTCAAATGGCAAAGGCAGTAAATCACAGCAAACTCAGCTCACCTTGACCTATTAATGTAGCGCAGAGTATGTGTAAGAGACTTCCAGTGTTGCTGCGGTGGTCAGGAGCACTTCCATGGCACAGTAGGAACACACACGTTAACTGATTGCGGCTTGCTTGACGCAACAAGTTAAAAACAATTACATTCACAGGCTCTTCAGAAACAGGCACCTGGTAATGGTTGACAAAGGTGATGTCTTGGTAACAATACTGGCATGCTTTCTAGTGACAATGGATTAACATCAGCGCTGAGCCTTGTACACATTGGAGTTTTCCTCCACCTGCAGAGGGGCAGCTCAATAATTCCTTGCAGGACCAGAAGCTGTGCAGGGTTGCAATAAATGGCTTGTGGTCATACTCGCTTGCATGAGCTTTGCTTTCTTTCCACCCCATCTCCCCTCTGTATCTGGAGAGATGCTTTTGTCATCAGTAACACCTAGGTACTCCGCAGCATCCCGTGTGTGCGGGGAGAGGCAGAACAGCTTGCCACAGGGTAGGGTGTGCTTTTGTGCGGGAGGAATTCCTCATCCTGGGATGTCTCTGCTCAGTGTGCTTACACCTCCACAAAGCCATCTTGGTCGGCACACCATGCCCAGATGCAGGCAGGGGTTACAGCACGTTGTAGGAGACCTGCGACCTGCTTTGACGTCATCTAAAAGCCGTAAAAAGCGCCACCACCTCTGTATCTTTTGATCCTTCATGGAAATGTTTTCAGTTGGACAACACTAGAGGTCCAGGAAGTTGCTGATTTTGAAGTGGTGACAATAACTTCATTTGAGGAATGTTTTTAATCTCAGCTGTATAAATAAATAAAATTAATATTTCCAGCTGAATCAATTTTTTTTTAAAAAAAAAAAGGTCCAAGAAGTGAGGGCTGCCTTCTAATGGCAGTGCAATAAAACTGATGCATTGGTTGGGGACAAACCATAATCTTGAATCCTAGTAAATTGGAAGAGAATACCACACTGATGTGGTCAGTTCAGGGACTGAAATTTGTAATATTTTCTCCCCCTGTTCGTAGACTCAGAAGGATTAAGAGGATTCCTGTCTTTTTTTGCCCTTAAGATGTCAACGGCAACAGCAGTGGTTAGCTGCTGCTTTTTCTTTCTGCTTCTCCGTGGGCTTGAAAGCTGGCTTTTTGGGTGCTTTTTCTCTTACATGTTACCATTTAGATCTTCTAATACTTTCTGCCCCCTCATAATTTTTCTTCACAGATAAAAATCTTGTGGGCTGTTTTTAATACTAACCTGCTCAGGTTTTTGTGTCCAATTCTGTCTCTGAATCTATTGAACAATAATAAATGCAAATTTATTATAATTCCCCCCTAAACCCACGGTTTACTCATGGAAATTAAGTTGATACCTTGAAGTATCTAAGGGATGTAAAAGTGAACCAATTGAACAGCAAAGCTGTTTCATAATCCGTATAAATACATGTTTTAGAGACATCTTCTGCAAATTATGCAGGTGTTGGCTTTTAAATATTCTGAATCTTGGTATTAATCCTTTTCTCTAATATTTCTTTTCTTTTCTCTTTTTGATAGGTCATCACACAACGAACTAGAAAAACACAGGTAAGTCTTGAGAAAAAAGCAAAGTTAAAGATACATGGCTGACATTAGAATTACCATGCTTACTGAGAAATATTTTGTTGAAATTGCTATGATTCTGCACTGAATGGTTTATTAAGTTGGGGGGGTTATTAACTAAAATCTAATAGGCATAATATTATTTGGCTTTTTTTTCCTGTTGTTTGGTGTGCTATTTTTGAAACACCTCTATTAGCTTTGGACTGATTAATGCTGTAACTGGCTAACCATACTGTTACTAATAAAGAATCTGCAGCAACTGTTAGCTAGAGGTGTTTAGAAGTAGAAAGTATTTTGTGCTTAAGGTGGATGATTTTTGGGGAGCAGTATGTCACACAGGGTTTTTCTATGGTTTTTTTAAGTATGCCTAAAGTGCAGTTAATTATCATCTTGCGTGTAAGTACCTACAGATACGTTTTTCCCTTCGGTCTGCTTCCTTGCTGGTACGTGTCCTGTCAAGAGAGCTGTGTGTGAGCTAGAAATCAGCAACTCCTGAGCTGCAGCCCTGGTTCAGTGTAGCCAGCGCTGAGAAAATACTGTGCTCCCTTCCCAGGGACGTTCATTAGACCCTGAAGACCTGATCGTTAAAGAACTGATGTTCGCACAGCTTTGGAGGCAATGTTTGCTGCCTGTTGTAGCTTGCCAGAGTTTGTTTGCAGACGGGCTTTCCAGCTGTAGGAGCTCTCCTGGGTACGCTGCTGCGAGGGTGCATGCAGAGCTACGGGTGCAACAGGTGCCTGTCTCGGCACCGGCGTTCAGTTCCCTTTGCGAGCAGGGCCCTGGCACCCTCGCTGCAGGATCGCTGCCTTTCCCTTACCACTCAGCAGCAGGACTGAGTAGGGTAGGTTTTTATTCTCTTGTGTAGTTTTTTATTCTTTTTTTGTGTAACTTGTGGTCTTTCAGGTTTCATGCATCCAAGGCAGGCCAAGGGGCTGTGTGTGAATATGACTTAAACCTATTTGCATGCTTCTAAATAGGTGAAACATGGTTGATGGCACAAGAAGATCAAACTCGCTGGGGTTGGTGTTTTTTTCTGTGTGATGTTCTCTGGCCAGAGTTATGTAGCAGCTAGCCCATTGCTTTCCTTGCATGCCTACATGCTTTCCTGTAGTTTAATTGTAACATGAGTAAAGTATAGCCCTGCCTAAGAGCCACGTGGTCATCATCCTAGAGATGAGAGGAACTGGGAAAGGCTCAGGCTCAAAAAGGCAGGCCTGGGCTGCAGCATGCAGTGCACTGGCTGAGGCAGTGAAAGCAGTTGGCAGAAGTGCTGCCGACAGAGTTTTCAGGAAAAAAACTTCACATAAAATTCTGTCCTTCAGTCACACTTCTTTAAAAAAGAAATAAAAAATAACCTTTGGACCCAACTGTACATCTTTCTCACTCTCATTTTTTTCCATCCTCTTTCCAGATACTCAGTTCCATTTCTTCCTTTTCCACTGCTCCATCTCTACTGACTTGTCATCATCTAAATTGCGTATTCCTTTTTTTGCCTTCCAGTCCTTTTTATAACCTGAGGATGGAGTTGCCTCTTCTTCCCCTTGCTCTGCCTTAACATGTTGTTGAGCAGCGCAGTAAATGAGGCACAGCAGCACTCACTGCAGATGCAGGGGCAGAAGAAGGTTCTATTAATTGTTCAATCTCTGTTCTCATTTCCAGTTCTGTGGTGTATCTTTGTAGTAGCTGGACTATATAGTATTTGCCTTGCTACCTTTTCTTTCTCTGCCATCTCAAGGTCAAAATTGGTAAACTGCAAGGTATGTCTTGTGATTACACAACTAATAGTCGTAACAGCTGCTGCCTGCTGAACCTCCTGCAGTTAACGCTGTACTCGAAGCCAGGTTTTATTATTCCTGCTGAGAACCTGCAAACTAGTGCAGGATCCTTGTGTGTGCAAACAGGTGCTCACAAAAGCAGACGAGGTGGGTACAACTGCAGTTATGTAACATGTTGGTGCAAAGATCTGTTCTAATTGATTTTTTTCATCACTCCCCCCTTCTCCAGCACTGTGGGTGCTTGAGCTGATAATCCCAACTGTACTGTTTTTCACTCTGTTTCACTAAAGTCGCATTAAAACCCGTGGAACATCTTGCAGACTTCAATGGAAGATGCACAGCCAGTGTGTCAGTGTAACAGCTGGTCCTTGCAGCAAAGCCTGCCCTCTTCCCCCAGCACGGCCCTGCCCTGCTCGCTGTGGAGCACTTGCTGTTGATTTTGGAGGTGTATCCTTTCCAGGAACAGTGCCTTTGACTCTCCACAGCCGTGATGCTTCTTGCTGAGGCACACTTGGTTATCTCACAGGACCCATCAGGGCGGAAGAGAGGAGATGACTGCTCATATCCTCCTCCTTGCCCAGACCCTCACGTGGTGTCTATGGGCTGGACGGAGCACTGGAGGGCAGGGAAATGGCTTCCTCATTTGCAGGGCCTTTCTGTCCTGGATGAGGGTGGCCAGAGCTGCCACTAGCCCGAAAGCCACAGTAGACTTGTACTGGTACATGGTGCTGTTTGACATGCTGCACGCAAGAGGTTTTATCTCCCATTTTGATGTCATCAGGAATGACAGAGGTCGATCTCTGTGTGTGTGTGTGTGTGTGTGGACTCTGCTGTTTGGCACCACTGCTTTAATTGGGAAAGTCTTTTTCAGTAATTCTAACATCAAACTTCTTTTTCTCTGCTTCAAGTCTCCCTAGAATAACCCGCTCAGAACCTCAGTCATGTAATGAAACTCTGCAAGGACTCATCCCTCTAAAGGCAGTCCTGTTTTGGTCCTCACTGAGGTTTGCATCTCAGAGCCATGGAACAGGAAACCCCCTAAACAAAAAGTAGGAAGGCAAGAAATCTTCAGTCCTAAGGACAGATGAGGTTCTAGAATATATTTTAATAATTTAGAGACAGGTCACTGGGAATGGCACTTGGATGTAACTAGTTCCTAGTGACGTATATACACATATGTTTGTGTTGATGTTTTTGTCACCATGTGTCGGTAGGTTTTCACAGAGCAGTATAAGTAGCTCTGTGATAATAAATAATGCACTAATAATAAATGGTACACTGGTCATCACGACTTTGTACTGGGATCTTCGCACCGCTCTGTGAAGGCAGCGAACCCTATGCCCTCTGCCACTCACATGTGGTCTTTTCTCCCCATTTGGCTGGACTGTGGGAGGAAGCAACACCTCCCTGCCGTGGTCCATGCTTTTTGTGGGAAGCAGATGGAGCCCTGACGAGGGGTACTGGGACCCACCCATCAGGGCTCCATTGGTGACAGAGTCATTGCACTCCTGCCTGTCTCTGAGGAGCTCTACCACAGGCCATTTCTATGGCCAAGCCTTCAAAAATGCTTGTGAGGCAGAATGATTTTAAAGAACAGCTTTTAGGAATTAAGAAATAGACAAAAGCATGCCTTGAAATCGGCAAGCCATGTCCTGCTGTCCCCAAGCTGGCACTGTGTGAGCTGATGGAGTGCCTTTGCTGGGTGCCCATGGTACAGCAAAGGTGGGTGGTTATCTCCTGCCTCCGTCAAACATTTGTATTCGACTTGGGGGGGGCGGTTTGGTGGGGTTTTTTTAGCCAGGGAGGGAAGGGGCAGATTAGCAACAGTAAAAATCGTCCCGCTTGCATTCCACAAAACAGAAAACCTCTGGCAAGCAGTGGGACTATAATTAGAAAGAGGGAGCTGATTAATTCCTTTGGGCAGGATGGACCAGGGATCTTAAGCACAGCAGTGCTCGGCCGTGCAGCGTCTGAGGTGCGAGTGTGTTCCTCTCCCAGGGGTCAGCAGGTCCCAGCCCCTGTCCCCCGGTGTAGGTCTGACAGGAGCTGGGGAGCTGAGCTGGGCGGAGGTGAAAGCCAGGCGTTGCCGGTGGGAGAGCTGTGACCCTGCTTGGAGAAGGAGAAGCATGCAAGCGTTCAGCTCAGTCCCAGGAAGCGGTTCTCTCTTGCTCAGGGCTCAGTAGCCTGTACTGCAGGGAGCTGAGGCTGCCATGGAGGCAGCCGAGATCAGCCGAGTGGGACAGACTGGAGCTCCTGGGCCTGCCAGACCAGCATATGTGAGACAGAGTGACTTGCAGAACCTTTTAGTAGAAGAAAACAAATCTTTCCCTCTTCCCAAATGAGCCTAATCTATACACTGTTCACAGTGCTGAACTGGGGGAGGCCGAGAGTGGTCAGGTGTGCGCAGAAGGTAATGTAGTCAGAGTTTTGGATAGTGCTTTGTGTAGTCATTAAACCCCAAATCTTTGCAAACAAGAGTTAGTACGTTGTATCACCATGTGCACGATGTAGATACCTGTACATCAGCATAGGTTGTGAAGAAAAATCTGTGATGGGAGCATTATGCTGTACAACATTAGATATGGTAAATCAAGTAGGTGCCTCTGAAATTAAGTTCTTTTTCATGAAGGAAGTGGAGATGCTAAAGGCACAGCTACGTTAATTTCACCCACCAGAGTTACTTCATGCTTCTCGGGGCAGTTCTTTATGTTACTACATTTGCAGGGTTAATAAAGAGCATGTCATTGCCAGTCACTGATAAACTTGGAAGTTTTGAAACAGAACTGAAAGGTCATTGTAATAATAGCATTCCAAAACAATTCTTACTGTTTATTTTTATTACGGGCTGCCTTTTCAAAATCACAAATTAACCATTGCAGCTAATACTGTTACGCAGCATGTAGGTATAACTGTGTTGAGCCATCATGTTGAATGGCTCCATTGCAGCCACCATCAGAGATTTACCCCAGCCCAGTGGCATGCTGCTACTGCTGGGCCCTGCTTCCTGCAGCACCGGGTGAGGGTGGGATCGCTTCTTTGAGTGAGGGTACTGATTCACAGTGCAGGATAGTACAGTTCACTTCTTTGTCAGTTTAATGTTTCTCGTAAGCATCTGGTTTTGGCCGCTCTTGCCTGGAGAGTGCTGCACTGTGTGGGTCTTAGTGACCTGGTACAGATCTCCTTGTTACAATGGGTCTATAAAAACTGCTGCCATTTCTAGGATGGGACCATATTATATGTAAACCATCTTAGATAACATGGATGCTACATTAGTGGTGGGAACCACCTCGTCCTGCTAACAGAACTTAACCTCTGTATTATATCTGTTTCTTCTGTTTTTCTAGTCAATTAAGGAACTTTTTACAACCATCTGGTTGGTGTGAAGTGGTTTTTGCAGTTCAAGTGAATTGCAGTAAAGATATCTTTGCACTCACTCCTTTAGCAAGGTGATGTCTTAAGCGTCTGGCTTGCCTTTGTGGTTTAGGCATGAGCTCCTCCCCAGCTATGACTGCCTCTCTGGGGGTGCCAGCTGTAGTGGTGAGGTGACTGGGGTTGCCTCAGCCAGTGCAAGGCAGAGTCTCAGCTCAACCCCTCTTTTACCTGTCACTTAACCTCAGGTTTCCAACAGAGGGTCAAAAACATGTGGTGGCATTTCCATCTTAAATTGCTGTAATGAGTTCTTTTGTTGATCTTGTTTAGCAAGAAATGGACCCACAGAACTGAAAATTGAATCCAGCGCTTTTGCTGAAACATCCTGTGTTTCTGAGTCGCCTGAACCCATGGAATTAAAGAAATTAGGAGGTTTAAAGCTTTGTGCTGAAATGCTATTTTTTCCTCATCTTTTCCTCACCTCTAGGCAGTCAGCAAGTGTCCAGGCCTGTGGTTTGTCCTGTACTGTGTGCTGCAGTGGCTACAATAAATGCCTGTGCACTGAACTGCTGTCTTTTCAGTGCATGAACCTGATTGTGCACTTCCAAGAAAAGTGTTTTCCCACCTAGATATGTGGTTTGGGCACATTCAAGCAGATGAAGCTTGGAAATGGATCTGCTCAGGAAGTTGCATTGCAGGTGTCAGAGGTGCACATCCTTCTGCTTTGCACAAGGCTTTTATTATGAGTTGAAAAATGGACTATTTGAGTCTTGACTAAATCGTAATGTCCTTTTTCCTGCTGAAGTTGGCTTTGAACTGTGGGGCCTAAGAGCAGTCTTGGGTCTGGGCTCCAGAAACACACATGCTTCCTGGCCAGCAAAAGAGCCAGCAGAGAGCAGATGGGCGAGAGACCAAGTGCTTGTGTTTTTTTTCCACTTGAATTTGTTCATCCCTCTCTCCAAACATAAGTCCATTGTGCGTCGGCCTCTAATGGACTATGGGAGGTGGTTTATGTTCTCAGCATCTGCTGATTGACCTGGCCAATTCTTACCCACTGTGGTACAAAGAGTATGCTGGCCTTGTACAAAACTGAGATCAGTGCACCAGACTTCCAGGTACTTTCAGAACAGGCAACAGCTAGGTGCAGAATCCCTGGAAATAGGGGAAGAGGTGCCTGGTGGTGACTTGTTCTCTTAACTGCAGGAGAAAAAGATCTGTTGAATTTGGTATTGGGAAAAAAAAAACAAAACCAAACAACTGTTTTCCTTTTAAGCTTGCTTAGCTACATCTGGGCAAGTAGGCTGGAACTTGATTTTATTTTTTTAAGAAGTATTTAGGCAGAAGCTGGAGTATGAGCCTTACGTAACGCAGTGGGAATCCTTGGCTGAATCCCAACCAGTCAAGTGTGGAAGCCCACAGATGAAAACTGGGTATGGTTTGAAGAGGTGGCAAATGCACCTGGAAGCCAGCAGTGTGGCTCTGGCTGTTCAGGGCACGGTTGGCTCTGCACTCAGGATTCACACCAAATCTGCAGGAGGCTGCATTATTTTCTCCCAGGTATTGAATGAGCACAAAATTTCAGTGACCCAGTGTCCCTGGTTGGAGTAGACACTAAGGGATCAGCCTAGGCTGGAGGAGGCAACGATGTTCTGTGGGTTGCTCGTCCTGTCCCCTTCCTCTCCCTAACTTCATGCTGTACTGGCATCAATAGCTCTCTTCCCAGCAGCCCTTTCCCCATTTGAGAATTGGATATATGGTGGCCTGGGCCCAAATTCGAAACCTCTCTTTCTGGATGAACAATGTGTACTTTCCTGTTACAGCGATGCTGCGTTCCCCTCGTGGTCTCTACCGTCAGACACTTGTGCTTAGATTTACTAGGCAGAATTCCTTCACAGGTTAATTAATTTTTAACCTGTTTTCTCCTCTCAGGACACAGGGTGGTTTAGCATGTGGCAGGCTGTGGGCCCAAGTCTGCACCCCACGCAGGAGATGTCAGTAGGAACTGTCCATGCCTGCCTGCAAGCTGAGCCCCCCGTGTCACGACTGGGCAGCCACAGAGGCTCCAGAAACTACTGAGAATGAACATGCAGCCAGCAGATCCTAATGTGAAAAAGCATAATGCTGTTCCTTCTTCACTGCAGTTTAATTTGGGCCTTTCCTGAAAACCAACCAAACAAAACCCCCTTGCATGGGCTCCAGGTGAAACTGACTTTTCTTGTCCTGTGTGATGCACAAGAAGGAGTAAGATACTCCTCCCTTCCCTGTCCCCCCACCCCTGCCCCTCCCTGCCTTTGTAAGGAGAGGGTTGTTACATAGAGTGCTGTGTTTTGACATGGGAACTGAAACATGTATAGGGAGGTACGCGTGCATCCTGCTGGGCTGGAGCAGAGTGACAGGATTTACTGAGGGATGTCAAGTGGCTAAGATGATTCTTTATTCTAGTTTATGTTATGCATCTTTTTTCCTACACAAATTAGCTTAACTAATTGGAGATTGGCATAGCTGATACAGAAAAGAGGTGTGGGCTTGGATGTCTGTACATGAGGTCAGCTGTTGCAGTGCTTCTAACTTGAAAACTAGTAACTCTGGTTACAGGCTATGTGCCCTAGATTGAGAAAGCCTGTATTAGGGTCTACATTACAGGAAGAAAGCAGAAGATTTGGGGAACAGTCAGAGACTCCATCTGAATGTAGTGAAATGTCTGTAGAAGGTTGGAGAAATAATTGTGAGCCCTGTCCTCCCAACTCCCACCTCAGGCTTAATGCCTGATAAATTTATCTGCTTTTCTTTCATTGATTTTTCAGTTTAGGCAACTAAATGAAGATACAGGGTGCTAAAGAAGTGCCCTGCCTGGCATGTAATTGCTGCCAGAACTCAGCAGCTCCTAATGAAGTTGAGAGTACCGTCAGGGTTTGCAAATATTGGCTGCACAGACACTCTGTGTCTTACATGCCACATTAGTTGGTATTTACAAAACATAAAGGTAGCAAGCCCTGTAATTCTCCTAAGAAAGCTGAATTAATCCCGATTGGTAAGTGCTGTTGTGTTGACTGCTGAAATGAGCAGCATGGGTGGAGCAAGTAATTTCTGCTAGGGAAATTTGGGAGCTTGTTGTGTGTGTTTGGCTAGGAGCAGTTACTGGCTTTGGGTGCTAACAGGGATTTGAAACAGACTGTCAGGTGCCACGGTTCCCACTCCCTGACTTTGCATACTCACATGGCATGTGGATCCAAACTTCTGGCTCTTCTTCCATTGCTCAGGACAAAGTGCTTAAGAAATCTGGGTTTTGTGGAGAAGAAAGGAGAAGTAAAGGAGAGAGGGGGAGTTTTGAAAACTGTTCCATACTTCATCATCCCAAAATGGACCAATTTTAGATTTTGCTCAGCAGCACCCTGCCTGGCACAGAGACAACCAGCTTTGTACTGTTCAATGGGAAGGGAAATAGAACGGAAATGAAATGATAAACAAGGCACTATCTGTGCTGTGGCAAGCTAAATCTAAACTTTAAGGCAGGACTGTCAGATATTTGTCCCATGATGCCAGATTTTGTCACTGTTTGGGGGGGGAAATACTATAGAAGTGTTGCTGAGCTTCTAATTCCTATGAAAGTAAGAGTACCCATTGTAGACTTGGAAGAGACCATCTTTAATTATAGTCAGTGGATTTAATCCTTCCCCTGAATTTGTTTATATATACACTTCACTGCCTTTTCTATCCACCTCTAATTACAAGGTTTCAGTGACAGAGGTGGAGACGTACAGCAAGACATTCAGGGACATGTATTCTTAATTACTTCAGGGTGATTTCTTCTTCTTTTCCTTTGGTGTTTTCACTTGGGGCCTGAACCAGCCTTTGGTTGGCTGGAACAGCTGTCCTGCTGTCATCCCAGGGCACCCCAGATGTCTCTTTGGAGGACATCTCACATATGTGGTAAAAGACAGCGACACCAACCACATCCCTTCCCCCAAAAGCCAGTTAACTTCTCTGGTGCATGCTCAAGCCACCACTGTGAGCTAGTCCCTCTAAGATAGCCACGAAGCTCTTGTTGGTGCAAGTGCTGAGGAGGTACTAGCAAAGGTGAAACCAGAAGTAAGACTGAAGATACCTTTCTGAGACTTACTTTCCCAGTCAAAGCTTAAAACTTCCTACCTCTGAGAACAAGAAGGTGATTGTTTAGGTGCTGAAGTGGAGGTATAGCTGCCTTAACTCTGATTTAAGTTTTAAGACCGTGGTTGGAATCAGTGTGGTTTCTTTGGTGCCTCACGCATGTGGGAATGTGGAGTCCCTGCAGCGTTTATCAGGCTAGTTAAATTAGACACGTGGTATTTACTTGGCATTTGGATATAGAGGTACAGTAGACAATAAAGCCATGGTCACAGGTATCTAGTATTGGCAGATGTTAATGCCTCACACTCTTAGCTTTACTTGCAGGGAAAGGCTGCTGAAATCCAACTGTCTGCCATCCCAAGGCCTTGCACTCAGTGTGTGACAGCAATGCGTGTTTTTAATTTAGCTAAAATAATTCAGCTTGACTTGACTCTCCTTTAATTTGGCATCATCACACAGTGGTGCAAAAAATAATAAATCTTGAACACATTTCTCCCCTCATTTCACATATGTATAAAATAACTAGGTCTATAGGGAGTTTTAAAATTGGGCAGGAAAAGCTGGCTAGGCCTTGCACCGTGCTCTCTTCACTTAGTGCTGTGCTACAGCTCAACCTCTCTAGGCTTCTCTAAGCATTGTAGTCACAACCCCCCTCCCCCTTTTTTTTTTAAGATCCTTCCTGTTGGCAGCTGTCCTGAGACGCGATGTTCTTGCTTAGCATTTTGATGTGGGGAAATAGTCTGATAATTAAAGCCGGTTTCAAGCCATGGGCTGATCTGTAAGCAGTGACTTGCTCTGCGGTGTTGTCAGTGGCTAAATGCGTCGTGTGTGTGTGCAGAGCCGTGCTGCACCTTGTGGCATGAGCACCGCCTGAGAGGAACATTTAGACTCCCCGGAGCCACTTGTGGGGGAGACTGACTGCATCCTCCCCAGCCACCTTTTGGTGAATGGTTAATTTGTGGAACATGAGAGTTACCATCCTGTTTCCCCTTGTGTGTAAAGCCAGTGCAAACCCGTTGTTGTGCAGCTTGTGTAAATAAACGCAGTTCTTTTCAACCTATGCTCTACAGTCCTCCACAAAGCACTGACCAGAAGACCAGGAAAGGTAGTGCCTGGAAACACAGCTGTTGCAGAACTGCAGATTGGGCTTGGGTTTGTTGTGCAGCTTTGCTTTGCGGTGCTCCCCTGCCAGCGAGGACCAAAGCAGCTCATGGAAATGGTGGCAGGTCCCAGTCCACTCTTGGGGTTTCAGTGGGAGTGTGTGTGTGTAAGCGTGTGTGTACCTCCATGTAGCTTCAAGTGGGAGTTAAAACTGCTCGATACTGGAGTGGCAGGATCTTGCAGTGGCACTTCCCTTATCTAATTGGGTCTGTCACTATTCTGAGGTACCAGACAAACTTAAAACCTTAAGTCTCCCTGCAGTGTAATCTTAAGAAACTTGAGTGCCAGTAAGACAGATGGGTTTGAGAGGTCTAATTTAGGAGGACTACTAAGTTGCAATGTGTGCGTTTTAATGTGTGAAACAAATGGGTGGAAGGCTGGATGAATGAAGTATTAAGTGAGTTTATTAAAAGCCTGGCTGATGAGGTTTTTTGTGGATTCTGTTTACAAGTGTGCACAATGGTGTTTCCATCACTTGTGTGTTTCCCTGCAAGACACTGTTGTGCATCTGCCTGCATTAGGCAGGTACTGTGTGAAGCTGAGCTCATGGTTCGAGGTGGTAACGCCTCTCTTCCTACTGCTTAAAAGCGTTTTGAGAGGTAAATGTTAAAGATAATCAGTAGATAACAGGGCTAAAAACAGAAGACGCCTGAAACAGAAATTCCTTTTCTACAGGTGTAAGAACTGTTCATATTTGTCTGACATGGAAGGTTTAAAATACTGAAAACCCTTTTTTATAGATGAGCACAACCTGAAAGCTGAAATGCTAAGTATAGGTTGGAATCTCCTATTTTTTTTTTTAGCAGAGGAAAAGAAATCTATACAAGGATTTACCCATAAGGGTAAAAGCTTACTGCAGGGGATTTCAACTCTTTGAATAATGTTTGGTTTCTCTTGCTTCACGTTCTTGGATGGTCAGTGATTTTACTGCCTCTGGTCAAAGGATGGGGAATTCTGTACATGTAAATTTGAGATCAGAGAATCATAGAATCATAGAGGTTGGAAGGGATCTCAAGAGCTCATGGGGTCCAACCCCCCTGCCAAAGCAGCTCCCCAGCTCATATTGCACAGGTCGGCGTCCAGACGGGGCTGGAATCTCTCCAGAGATGGAGACTCCACACCCCCTGGGCAGCCTGTCCCAGGGCTCTGGCACCTTCACTGGGGAAAAGTTCTTCCCCATGTTGCTGTGGAACTTCCTATGCTCTAACTTGCAGCCATTGCACCTTGTCCTGTCTCCACAGAGCACTGAAAAGGGGCTGGCCATTTCCCCCTGCATCCCATCCTTCAGATATTTATAGACATTAATAAGGTCCCCCCTTAGTCTTCTTATCTCCAGGCTGAACAGTCCCAGCTCACCCAGCCTTTCCTCATAGGGGAAATGCTCCAGGCCCTTCATCATCTTTGTAGCCCTTCTCTGGACTCTCTCCAGGAGATCCCTGTCTTTTTTATCCCAGGGAGCCCAGCACTGGACACAACACTCCAGGTGGGGCCTGCCCAGGGCAGAGTAGAGGGGGAGGATCCCCTTCTGTGACCTGCTGCCCACACTCCTCCTGATGCCCCCCCAGGATCCCATTGGCTCTCTCAGCCCCCAGGGCACACTGCTGGCTCATGGCCAACCTGTCATCCACCAGGACCCCCAGGAGATGGTCACCATCCAGGAAAGACAAATGGTACCCAGCTGCCCTTACATTTGCTTGTGATGCTTTTGGGAATCCCTGTATAGCTTGTACGTTTCCTGTGAAGCACATCTCAAATTTCTGTGTGTTGCCATTGCTTATCGCCAAGACCCCAGATAATGAAGGGCTGTTAAACCTTTCATGGCTGCTCTTCAAATAAGAGCAGTTAAGACAGGGGGATGGATGAAGCCCCGGGAAAGCTGTGAAGTGAAGCCCGGCTGCAGGGAGGAGCCTGGAAAAAAACAGGGAGGAGATGTGGGTGGTCAGATATCAGTCCTGCAGCTCGCAGTGTTGCGGAGCTGGAGGCTGCGGTTCCCTGGCAGTTAAAACCGATACGGGTCAGAGCGGCTGGTGTCCCCCCTGCCCCAGGGTCCTGCCCACACGGGCCTGCCTGCACATGGCTGTGCACAAGTGCCTCTCTGAGCCAGTGAAGGGAAAGGCCTGGCTGGAAACCAGCCACTGTGTTTTGCTTTCGTCTCTTGCTGCGTTTGTCTGCAGGCAGTTTAGGCACATGGATGAGCATGTGGTGGGGTGGCACTGGTAGGGGAGATGCCTGTGACACACCTTGTACTTGCTCTCTGTGGTAGGAGGAGAACTGGAGCCCCTGGAACCCTCATTGGTCTGGCTGTCTGCTCCTGCGGTCAGATACACTCCTGAAGAGAGACAGCACGTGGGTGATCTGACCAGCCACCAGCTTCTGAGGCTGTGCGGTTGGGGGTCTCATGCAGGTGGTGTCCAGGTTGCTTTACAGGGTCATTCCAGCCCAGAGCAAGCCGCAGGAGTTGCAGTCATCTGCCCATCTTTGCTGCTGTGGCAAGGAGGGAAGACAGAGGACAATGTGAGCAGCAAGGTTTGCCAGACATCCCCTCACTGTGGAGCCAGCAGATCTCCCTCTAAGACCAGACAGTACTGACCTGGTCCCAGGTGCACCCCAGCTGCCTTGTGGCACACTGCTGCCAGGAGGCTTAGCTGGCCCAAAATGGATGTTTGTGGCACTGCAGATACTTCCCTCCACTTAGGTTTGCGGAAAGGTGTAGGAGTAAGTTCTAGTTTTGTGCATGCGCTGTAACACACAGGCAAGCTGTGACCTTTGGGAGACAAAACACCAAAGCTGAAGTGTGGTGCCTGGGCTTAGCAAGTGGGCTGAAGTGGCACAAAGTGAAAGTAAAGAAAAAGCACCCTGAGTGCAGCAGTGTATGTTCATATACAGCGAAATAGAGAACTTTAGTGTGTTCCAGAGTGGTAAGATGCACAAAATGTTGAAATAGGAAGCTGAACCATAGTTAGCAGAGGTTTTCTTCTGTCTTCCTCAGTGTCAGAACAGCACCAGGCACTTCTGAGCAGTATTCACATGAAAACCAGCGGAAGACCAAGGTCATAACAGGACGGGTTCTCTGAAGGCACTGATGGTAGGATGCAGCCATTGCCCTTGTAGGCAGCTGATGTCTTGTGTTGGGATACTTCAGAGGTACCCTGTGCCCACCAGCTGTCTGTCTGGTTTTAATTTAGCAAAACAGATGCATAAAAGTATTCAGCATACTGAAAATGCATCTAGAGGATGAAACTTCTAGTTAACGCAAAAGCAGATAAAGCAGGCAGTGGCACTGGTTGTAGGGCTGCTGCATTTAATTCACAATCACTGCAATTAGGCACTCGCAGATTTTTCTGCCAGGCTTTGCTGCCCAGTTTAGGTGTTACATACACGGGCAGAGAATGCTGTGAGGAACAAACCCTGGCTGAGTCTTCACCTGCAGCACAAACTTCGGGACTTTGTTCTTAATGTGGAAAAAACCCCACAACTCCTCTTTTGCAGAATGCTGGTGTTTGGCTCAGCTTTTCTTGGATGCTAAAAAGCCAAGAGGTTTGCTGGGAGGGCGCTGCTGAGTGTTCTGGTTTTCACTCCGAGCAAGCAAGCATCTCACCCAGCTCGGACCAGTCGGCACGCTGGGTGCCTCGCCATGGTACAGTGCTTTAGTACTAAGAGGTTTTCTTTCCTTTTCACTAAAGCAAATTTGTTGTGTGGTTGAAACAGATTGTGCAGTGCAAGTAGGAGCTAGAGCCTCTTTTGGAATAAACAATGTATTTGAGATATCCTTTGTAGAGTAGAAAGTGTTGCAAGTGGTTCTGACTGAAATAAATATGGAAGAGACAGGCTTTTATACTTCAGTGGAGGGTTGTTGTCTTCCATTGCATTTAATACTTTGCTGATATTTTGCTAAAGATATGCTAAATTTGTCTGGACCATTAATAAGTAGGTTTCTATAGAACCATTTTTATATAGTCAAATTTCTACGATGGACATTTATAAATAATCTCTTCAAATGCCTTTGTGAACAAATGTATTCTAATTAGTACAGGATCGTCTTTGGTACCTTATAGAAGTACTGTAGAGCTGTACATACATAATTCCTGACAGGAACTTCAAGAAAAGTTTCAGGAACAAGGCAAGGATGCTCCCTGCAGAAGTATCAACTTGTGCTGAGCAGAGTAGGGTATGTAATTACCCGATGACCTACGTTATACGTATCGCCCTGGTACCAGGCATATGCAGAATAATACCAACACATTTAACTCTCAGTACCATTAAAACCATTTGCAGCAGGAATCTGTCAGCACTCCGGTGTGTGACTGTGCACAAAGTAAGAAGAGCTGAAGCCCGTAAGAGATCTTGACTTGCTGTGTCAAGCTCTAGTAAGAAAGGGCTGATTTTGGAGTCAGAAGATGGGCAGAGTTCCCCTCCGATTTTACAGAGGCAGGTGAACCCTGAAGTCGTGATGGGGAATTTTTTACTGCTGGTCTGCCTTTCTTAAAACCTCTGAAGTAATGATAAGTTTACGAGTGATGATGCTGCCTGTGTTCATCCTGACCAGTGCTTGTCACAAAGGATCCCAAGCTTCTGTGTTTGCTGATTCTGTCCAAAACTTGAGTGCGCCCTGTGCGCAGGTATTTGCATCTCATAAATACAACTGTGAAGAGTCTTCCTGTAAAAACACGAGCGTCTTACGGTTGCAGTTAGCTCACTTCTGTATTTTATGCCAAATTTCATGTCTCTAGGAAGATAAAATGGCTTTTCTTTACGGACAAAACACAGCCATTAGTTCACCACAGCGGTCTGACCCAGAGCTGTGCGCTCAGCCCGGATTGCTTTGGTTCACAGTGTACCTGGAGAACATTTGACTCCAGAAGTGAATTTTTGGTACAGAGATTCTTCTCTGACTTTATCTTATGTACGTTATTAAGCCAGATTACGCAGTCATTATGCAACAATGAAAAATTTAGTAGCTGCTCTATATTTAAACCTTTGTGTATTAACTTCATTGCACAGCACCAGGACTGGCATAGGTTTGAGTGTGGAAAAAAATGTGAAACACAACCAAGGGGCTTTGCAATGCTTCGGTAACTCTGTCTTCTTTTAGATTTATTTCCAATAGGTCTGTATTCTTTGAAGTGGGTGTTTTGTTTGTGTTAGATTTATACTGAATTTGCCTTGCAGTGGGGTCTGAGGCTGGGTTTTGGGGCTGAAGCAGTTAATGTACAGAATGATGGATTTTGAAGTTTTGCATCCATTTCAAATATACCTGTTGTTCTCACTAGTGTGACTTGTAATGATTGCACTTTCAATGTCATTTGAGTGTGTGATCTATAGTGTCCTTCGTTTTACAGAACATCACCAAGCAAGTATATTTAGCAGTTGATTCAAGTGTATGTCAACCTCCTGTACAGACAGCTAGTTTAGTAGACTGAATTTGGGACATCTGAAATACAGACACATGTTCAGCCACGCACACGTTTTTAGCATTAAAGCATCTTGCAGAAAGCACAGTTTGGGCCTTCTTGTGAGGCAAGCATTGTTTCATGCCCATACGTGCTTCAGTGATCTGTTACAGTATAAGAGGTATGTTGGGCTGTGGGTGTAGCAGTAACAACACCCTGTCTAACCCAGCCAACTTCTGCTGGAGCCAGCAGGAAGGGGAATTAAAAGCATGCAATATGGTAATATGGACATTGAGTGGCTTTTTGTCCAGGTCTTGGCCTTCCAGATCCTTGCTGTCCATCAGTGGGAGATGCTGCAGCCATAAGATACCTCCCATTATGGCCAAGACAGTCTCGTGTCTTGACTGGGCAACCTGCTAGTGGGACTGAGTGGGTGTGGACCAGAGCTGTTTGGGACTTCCCACGGGATGACAGCTGATATGGAGAGTTGCTCCTTCTCTTTTAGAGCCAGTTTGCAGATGGGTGTGTGTGAGAGTCACTCTTCTAATCTGAAGACGTTGTGGACTGAGACCTTGAGGAAATGCCTACTGAGAAGTATTTTGTCCTCATTGCAACCCATCAAGTAGTTGTAGGAATTTCATGTGGAATTGTTGCAGTTTCCTGGGAATGAAGATTACCCAGTGTGAACAATAGAGCACTGGAGCAAGCTGAGGAGCAAGCACTGGAGCAAGTCTCTGAGGACCAGAGTCAGTGAGCGGTCTTCAAATGGATGTTCTCATACTGCAGGGAAATTCTTGATGACACTACGTTGCTGCTTTGTCCCTCCAAGACATGGGGCTCCAGGGTTCATTTTGTCCCTGCTTCTGAAGTACCTGCCAGTATTGCCCATCACAGCTTTCATGGATTCAGAACCAGTTCAGGGGAATTTGAGCTGGTGGTGTCTTTGTTGTTAGGTTACCTCGTTGTTACGTTAGCTGTCAACAAGTTAGATTCTCCTTTATGTGAATGTGATGAACCACCCAACCGCTGTGGAACGCTGACCGAGTCTGTGAGCTTAGTAATTAGTTTCTATTATGCATTACAAGAGCCATAATGCAGATTTATAGGACTGCATTGTCAGCTCCCCTATGGGGGAAACACTGAACTCTTGAACATTTGAAACCCCTTTGTCTTCTGGATAAGGAAAACATGGTGAATCAGACAGGTCACACACGCGCCTTTTTCTGCGCAGGGGGCTGCACCCAAAATGGAGAGCTGCAGGTTTGAGGATTAGGATTTTGGATGGCTTTTTTTAGCTTGATACCTTCCCTGTTAAATTCAGTAGCAGTGACGAGGGGGATATTTCTGTGCATCCACATGAGGTGAGAAAAGTGCCTGCTTCTGCAGGCACCGGTGTCCTGGCCTGACACCATGCTTTGTGTGGGTGAGGGTGTAACAGTTGAGTTTTGAAGCTGGAGCAGAGTGTAATTACCCAAACTTCAACCACATTTCATGCACATTTCATCGTTACCCCGTTGCTCTGAGACCAGGCTGCTATTTTGCTTATTTTCTAGGTGGAATTTAAGGCATGAGCTGCAAAACACAAAGCAGCTCCGGCTGCGATTACCACTGTGGGTGCCTCTCCCTCCTCCAGCGGTCACCGTCAGCCCAGGAACAGTGAAAACTGTCAGGTCCCTGCAGAAAAAGAGAGGAATTAGTGCTGGCAGAATCTGTATGTAACAGCTTCTCTGCTGTGAAGCTTGAGTCCCCTGTTCCTGCTGGTGTGATCTCTTAACATAACATGCCTGAAATGTTTTCTTACATTCTTGCAGTTTTTTCTCAGATATGCCAAATGGAAAATGTGGGATATTTACTGCAGTACCACAGGGATTGTGGTGGGCTGGTTTGCTTTTTCTTACATTCACCAGCTTTGCCATCGATTATGCTGTTCAGTTACAATATATGAATTAGCCACAGAAACATGCCTGCATTTTTGTAAAGATCTGTGTAAAGCTTTGAAGTCTTTAATGGATTCATAGGTGCTGAGTAATTAAATGAAAGAAAAAGTCGTTTAAAAGAAAAGAAGTGAAGTTAGAGCAGGTTCGTTGCATTTTGTGTTATCAGCTGCCGGTGCTGAGAATGCCTTAAAGCTTTTTTCTTTTTTAATATTTAGCTCTTTTTACCTCTTCTCATTGATAGTTAAAATACTCTTCTTAGCTTCAGACCCATGTTCATCATGGCACTTTAAAGTCCTGCTTTACCTGGCTGGCAGATAACTTTAAAGAATTACTGCTTTAAAGGGACACACAGCCGTGCCCTCTGGATCTCAGCAGCGCTCCTGTAACCTCCCCAGCCGATGGCAAGGGAGCGCACTGAATCCTTGTGTTCTCCCTGCGCTAAGCAGACTTTCTTCGGATAGTAATGGAGGCAGATAAATTGAGTATGCAGTCTGGTTTCATTAATGTTTTCCAGGATTAATACTAAGTAGATCTCAGATCAACAGCTCTGTATATTCCTTATCAGACTTTTAATTACTGTGCTTATATTGATAGTTCCGTTTCAAGGTATTTAACTCCATTTACTACTTGGATACTATTCTTGTCCTCTTCCTTACCACATCCTCCTTATCTTCAGTCCCCTCTTTCTTGTCAGCTGTCTAAATACAGTTGCATCCAAGTTGTGCTGAGTGACGCAGATGATGGCGTGTGTGTTTACAGGCCATTTTAAACCCTAAAAAGATGCATTTAGTTTAGTCCCTGAAAGTATTTATTTATTTAAAACACAAAAGCAGACAGATAGTTGTTAGAGATTACAGACACAGAAATAAAAATTCACCAGATTAGCATTTTCTGTCTAAATACCAGTAGTGCCGAATTCTGGTATTTCACCTTTGGGATCTACTTACATTAGATTCTAGTTTAAATTCGCAGCCAGAGAGGTGCTCTGTGATCTGATGGGGCTACTTTTGTGAATATTTACCCCAGTCTTTGTAGCTGTTGTTTAAATAAAAGCATATAGATGGCTACATTTAGAGCCCTGTATTTAAAAACAATCTGCAGACCTAAACAAGAATCTGTCATCAATTTTCCCTTGAGAATCACATTTTTCACTATTATTCTTTTTTCCCCAAGTGGCTTGAAGAAAGAATTAAAATTTTATAGAAATGCTTTTTGAATTCCTACCTCATACATTGCTGATTTCTAGGCAGCCCGAACTGAATGCTGTGAGTGTGTAGTCATTACAGAACCATATTTTAATTAGATTTTATTTTGCTTTGGGTTTTTTCCCCATTAATTCTCAAGCTGCTTTCACATTACACTAATCATTCCAATTACACGTATGTAATTTGTCATTTGGCGCATATTAAGTTCTCTTCAGCTGCATTTCAAACACGGACGCTGAATTCCTGTTCTGATCTGCTTGTTCAAAACAAAGTTCATTCCTGACCAGAAGCCTTGAATTTCCTGCAAAGCTTGTTTCCTTCATGCAGCATCGAGCAGATTTGGAAAAGATGATTATTCATCTCACACTTGTGACCTGCTCCCCTGATGATTACTGCTTTGTGGGGGATGTAGGCATGCCTCGGGTCATCGCTTTGTTCAATCTGTAACAGGCTGGCAGAAAGGAAGATGTTAGAGATGTTGCTCGTGTCAGTGCTGCTGCATCCATTTCTATCTCATCAGAAAACCAAAAGGTGATTTCCCGTGGGTTCCTGTTTGAGAATTGTGCACTAGGACCAGGAGGGATTTTCTTTTGGTTTTAACCATAGAAACAACACTGGTGCACTGCCGCTGCTTTGCCACTGCCTTGTTTTGGATAGCTGAAGCAGCTGTTTCATGGGCTGTTGTATTGCCAGCCTTTCTCACACAGCCAAAATGTTTGGAAACTGTGTATCTGTAGAAATATCCCTTTGTTTATCCTCTTTTCACTGATGGATTTGATGTTGTTAGTACAGGAGAGGGAGTTGAGAGCGGCAGTGCTACTTGGAAAAGAGAAATGGGGAAAGCAGGACCCAGTATGGCTGGAGGCATTTTATCTTGTGTGTTTATACCAAAGGTTGTCCTGGCTGAGAGGAGGAATGTCTTCTTCTCAGGGGATCTGTGGGTCAGCAGATGGGAGGAGAAGGGGGATCAGGACCTTCCTCTTACAACACATGGATAAACCATGGCTGGAAGCAGCTCAGAGCTGTGCGGAGCTGCCTAGATGCCTTTGCCGTGCACAGCAGGAGTGTGTCTGACTGCATCAGGCAGGGCGAATGCAGGGGGAGAGAGGAGTCGGGGTCTGCAACCTCCCTGCTCCCTCCCACCACTCCCTCTCTGCCTGAAAAATTCACTGGGTTGGGGTGACGTCCCAGTTTTTCTTCCTTACCCAGCCCTGGATTCAGCCTGGGCTTCCCAGATCCCTGAGCGTACTCCCCCTTCATTAGGATGGGACTGACCAGCCTGAGCAAACCGCTTTGAAATATAGGTATGAGACTACTCTCTGCATGTGCCAAGCGGCATTACTGCGTTTCAAGTGACCTTTTGGTCTGAAACCTTGCCAGAGGGAGGGGAGAGGAAGCCACCGTTGAGTCGAGTTCTGCACAGAGATCCTGCAAGCAGATGGTGTTTGCATATAGGATGTGCTGTTCGGGTGCAACTTTACTACAGCGCGCTTTGTGTTGTGTCGTTGCAGGCGGGCG
>VZTU01008966.1:136941-152991 GCA_013400835.1 Zapornia atra
TCTATATTTGGAACAGCTCAAACAGCTCGTGCCTCTCGGGCCCGACAGCACCAGACACACCACTCTAAGTCTGTTGAAAAGAGCGAAGATGCATATCAAGGTAAAAACAATCATCCTTATTTTCATTTCTTCTGACACAGAATCTTCCAGAATGTGTATACATAGAGGGGAAGCTGATTTTTTCACAGAGTCCATACCCATGTGTCTGATCTTCTGGATATATTGGCCTTCATTAGTTGCAAGATTTCAGCCACGGATGAAGGTTTTGTGCTTTGCAGTTTACCCAGAGGTCTCCGGAGTATAAACCAGCAATTTTGTGATTTCTACTTAGTTATTAATCATAGAATCATAGAANGGGATGGGGCACCCACCCCCTCTCTGGGCAGCCTGTTCCAGCCCCTCACCACTCTCTCAGTAAAAAACGTCCCCCTAATATCCAATTTAAACCTTCCCTCCTTTAGCTTTAATCCATTCCCCCTTGTCCTGCCATTATCTACCCTTCTAAAAAGTTGATTCCCCTCCTGTTTGTATGGTCCCTTCAGGTACTGGAAGGCTGCAATGAGGTCCCCCTGCAGCCTTCTCTTCTCCAGGCTGAACAAGCCCAGTTCCCTCAGCCTCTCTTTGTAGGGGGTGTGCTCCAGCCCTCTAATCATCTTTGTGGCTCCTCTGAACCCTCTCCAACAATTCTAGATCTTTCTTGTATTGGGGGCCCCAGATCTGGACACAGGACTCCAGCTGGGGTCTCAAGAGGGCAGAGTATATGGTTTACATTCTATTGAAAAATTAAAAATTATCAAAGCTGGTTTTTGATGAACGTATTTAATTTTTTAGGAGTGAGCTAAGTAACATTGTAGTGCATTCATTGCAGTGTACAATCATTGCAGTGTAGAAAGCCAGAGCCATTCACAATCGAAAGACCTAATGATGTCAGTGGGGTTATAGCTATAGTAACCCTTATCCCTCATCTTGATGACCAGATCCTGGAGTGTTCAACAGCAATTTGAAAGAAACCAAAACCAAAATACAATCTCCCATTAGATGCTACTCCCCTTGCATATTTCACAGGGGTAACAGTTTAAAACAAAAAACAACCCAAAATGTCACCTGTGATCCAGGTTGTACATTTGCACAGGTAATTCAAAGAGAACTGCTCCTCGGGCCTCCCGCAAAAAACACCCTCACTCCCACTGTCGTAGTTCTCCAGGAACAGGGCTATGTGCAGAAACAAGGTAAAGAGCAGGTTTGTGCTGCTGTTATAGGGAAAAGGGTCAAGAAAAGTGTCAGGAGAGGTTGAACACTGCCAGTAATCTTGCAATATTTTGGAGAACAACCTGCTGTTGTACAGCATTAAGATGCACTGCAGCAGCAGAAAGCGGTGTAATTCTATGAGGAATTAAAGATTATTTTAAGCAAAACCATTCTTATGAACAAGTTTACTGAGCTACTTCTTCAGTTCTTGTAAGCACATTTACTCCAGCTGGGCAGCCCCTGTTTTTCACCGTGTGAGATTTTGGCCTCTTGTTTATAAGTCAGGCTAACATGTGTGAAAGGCACTGCATGTGGTTTTTGTCTTGGGCTGCCCCCCTATCACGGGCTTATGCATACACATTGAAAAACTGTTTTTACAAGTGGCAAGTGTGAGAGATTAGCCATGTAGTTACCATTTCAGCTGCTGATAAAAAAAGCCAGGAACAGATTCTTTCTGAGTCTCCTGTGCATGGTACCAGGCACTCATTTGCTGAAAACTGAGACTGAGGTTTAGCTTTCTTTTTAAGATTTTAACTGAACCAGCCCTAACTGGGCTGCCACTGAATTGCTCCTCTTTGTCGGGTCAGCTCCGTCCCCGCTGCAGTGCCAGAGCGTGCCGGTGCCGCTCTGCCATTTCTGATCCCATCACTGGGTTTGAGCGTTTCACACGCACACCCCCACACAGTTAAACTTGCCCTGAAAGATTGGAGGGGTTTGAGTCTCCTGGTTATGAATCACTGAGTTCATTCCAAAAATAGTTGATAGCGTTTGGGATTGCGGCCAGGAAAAGATAGGAAAAGGAAATCTGATCAATCGGGCACACTTGGTTTGTGTTGTGCTCCTGGATGTACCAACCCCTTTTCTTACTTCAAATCATCGTGTGTCCCAGTGTGAGATGTATCCATGCAGTGTATTGCCTGGAGGAGGCGCGACCCGAGCCAGGCTGCAGAAGTTACACGTCATTCAGCCGGGAAGCTGCCCGGTTCAATAGTGTCACTTATTTTTTCAAAGATAAATACTTATGCTTTCAGGCTTGCATTGGGACAGCAAAATCTCTGAAATGGTTTTGCTTGTGGTTTGCTGTGTGCTGTCCCACCCTGCTCTCCTCAGGAAACCAGTTCATTCAGATGGTAGGGAGGAATCGTCAGCAGCTGCATTAGCTCCTTGCGCATCTCCTACATCTCAGTGGTCACGTAAACACAGCTAGCTGGGAAATTCAGTCTTTCTGATAAATGCTTTTAATGCTACAACCTGCACTTCATTGCATCCGTTAGCTTCCTTTTTTTAGATAATACAGGGTGTTTTGATTCATGTGCCCTTCCTGCTTTCGATCCCCTCACGCTCATGACACTTTCTTCTCTAATTATATAGTCAAATTATTTTAAATGGGGATCAGTGATTTGGAAGAGGGTTCGGTTAAAGTCTGGAAAGATCCCGTGTCTGATACCACATTTGGACTGGCAGTGCAGCACATTTTACCGAGTGGGAAATACTCTTGTTATTTCCAGAATACCTTCTTTCATTCAAGCAGAGGGGAGATTTCTGGTAGATGTGTGGAAGGATCCTTTCACAGGCTGTCTGCTGGGAAGCTTTGGATCAATGCCACTGATTTTGTAGGGCATTATCACAGAATTACCATATTTGCTCTGCAGAACAAATATGGGGGGGGAGGGGAAGGCGGGGGGGGGGAAGGCAAGAATAAAGAGAATTGTTAGTAAATTCCTCCTACTGTATATAATTAACACTGCTTGGTCTTAATGAAGCTTTTTAAATGGTAAAAGTTTCCATGGCCTGTGGTAGGAGGGAGAGCATTCAGGAGGCTGGTGGTGGTTCCTTTGTAGTGATAAGTCTCTTATTTCACCTAAGGAGGCTTTATGTTCTGAGTGAAACCTGAGCGGTGCTCTCGTTATCAAAGATGATGCCAGTTTTGCCTGACAAAATGATTTAAATATTCCCCACCACCAAGGCAACGGTAATTCAGCTTTAGCTGAGGAACTTCTGCCAGGGGCAAGAGTCTTGGAGGGATTTATCCCGCTCCCCCTCTCTATCTGTGTCTCTTATTGTGAAACAAATTCAAGTGTGGCCCAGCCTGCTTCAATTTTACTGAACTCTACAGAACGGTAACAAAAAAATGAACATTTTAAATTTAATATTTAATCAATAAAAATATATAAATTGCTTTACAATTGCTGTTCACAAGAAAATCTTATCTTCTGTATTAATGTCAGTACAACCCTTTGGCTTACCATCTTTCTCTCCCTTTAAGAAATTGGAAGAACAGGACCGAAAAGCTCTAAATATTAAAGAACAATTACAGCGGGAACACCGCTACCTCAAGCGCCGATTGGAGCAGCTATCCGTGCAGGGCATGGAGCGTATCCGCACTGACAGCATGGGATCAACAATATCCACTGACTCTGAACAAGGTAATTGAACGAGGGCTTCCCAAGGGGAGGTGCAGGCACAGGAAGGAAAAAGGGAAGTAGGGAAGCAAGGAAACATTATTTACAACGAAAATCAAGCTTTCAACCAAACCCAGACAAAATAGTTCCATGATGCAATTTGCGGAATAAAAACCTGCTGCATCTTTTTTACATTCTTTGAAAAGTGCTCTTTTTTCTAATCAATTTTGAAACTCCTGATACTGGGTGTATTTTTGTAAGGCTACTTATGCCGCATGTGCTTTTGCCAGGTTTTTAACCCATCACCACTTAATGTTCCGAGGGGTTGAGAGTATTTATTGGTAAGGCTGGCATAATGTTTTCTTACTAAGGGGGAAAAAAATTCCTACTGGTCTTGATTCATTTGTATGAATAAATGAATTCCACATCATTTCCACGTCATTTATTGTGAAATTTCAAAATATTTTCTGTGTAACTATTGCCAAGTGTTCCCTGAATTTGGTTCTCCTGTAGGAAGGAGCTCTCCGAGCTGCCTGTCACCATTTCTTGCTTCCTTGCTGGAAGTTTCCCTGTGCCTGAGCAGGCATGGTCAGCACAGGCTGGCTCTCCCAAGGCCAGCAGGAGATGAGTTGTCACAGTCGCAGTGCAGCCACCAGTGGACAGATGGCTACTCCATGGTCACTACCAGCCAGCACCTGTATAGGTTGGAGTTACCAGGAGCGATGCTGCAGTATTGTGGCCCCTGAGAGCTGGGGGCTTGGGGGTTGTTTTGTTTGGTAGTTTGGATTTTTTTAAGATCAGTGTCTGTGCGCAGGTTGGAGAAGTTCTGTGACAGCACTTGATTTCGATGCCACACAGAGTATTTTTGTGGGTGAGGACAGAAGGGATTTTAATGCTCAGGTGGGCAAGATGAGCTTTTCCTCAGGAATTACTGTTCTTTGTTGGGTTTTTTTTTAATTACTGAAAGTGAAGTATGATTCCGGTTTCACTTGAACATTGACTGACAGAGGCAGAGGCCCATGATTAGTGGCTGCAGCCGCTGCCTTTCTGAAAATGTGCCTTCTTATCTTTTCTTCAGAAGTAGACATTGAAGGAATGGAGTTTACTCCGGGTGAAATGGACAGTATTGGAAGTGCCAGTGATGCTGAAGACCACTACAGTTTGCAAAGCGGTTCGAGTGACGGAGGTTACACACATTCCCGCAGACTGAATGCCAGGCTCTCATAGTGCCTGAGTGACTTGTTCAACTCAGGACCATCTGACTGAAGCACTTATATATGAATATTCCAGAGGTGTCAACTGCCACTCTTCCGGGAAACCCCAACCACAGTACTCTGGCATGGAGGTTTCTTACCCACGGTTCCCTGCACTGTAACCACAATATTCGATATTGTAAATCATGGGTTTGCTGCAGAGAACTGTGGTTAGGTACAGTTGTGACTTAAAGCTAGCTTGATGTAGCCATACTGCAAATTAAAGAAAATAAATGATGTCATTCCATTCAAGAAGTATTAAATTCAAACTGTTGGAAGCACGGTGTAGGGGAGTTGGACAGTTGTTTTGGTTTTTGCAGAAACCATTTTCAAACATGGAAGAATAAGTGGAATCTACAGTGTGTTAGTGATTTGGAGATACGGAAACCTAAACCTACTTCTTGTGGTGTTTTTTCACAGAAAAAAAACCAAACCAAAACATATTCAGCGGGCTCTATAGAATAAAATCTTTCAGCAGTTGTCATTTGGGTGAAGCAGGCAGATAAATCTTCAAGTCTCAGATGATCTTAAGAAAAGGTCATATTTACAAGTCACTACTGTACTTCAAAACGGGGAAAAAGCCAGCTCTAATAATGACTTCATGTGGGATGATCTCAACTTTCCTTTGCTTTTTTGTATTCAATATCCAACCAGCAGCAAATCATTCTGTCCGTGTTAACGGGGGTAGTAGAGAGCAACACTGCAATTTTAACCTGTTTTCGTGGGATGGATGACATTTGAAGCATTTCAGTGGGTTTTTTTGGGTTTGGTTTTATTTGTTTTTGGTTTTTTTTCATTTCTCTGTCTGAAGAATACAGCACTCAAGCAATCCAGTTTGTGATAGTTAATCTTTCCTTGCAAGGAAGTGAAATCTCTGTTTGCTTGCATTTTTTTTTTCTTTTTCTTCTATTTACACATGTCAATACATTTTTATGGAAGGCATGGCTTAAAATTACAGTATTCAGCTAGAAGATAATTAATCTTTTTTTTTTCTTTTGCACACTATAATTGCATTTTCTATTCTTTAAAAAGTGCAAAAAAATTAAAATGTATGCTGTAAAACAGCAAAGTTTATTTAGTACTCATCAAGCTGTTCAGAACATATTTACCCAAATTGTAGCAATACTATGAAGATGTATTTTAATACAACTTCTGCTTAGTGAAGTCATTAGAGCTTGGCTTGCCGGGTAAGAAAAAAATGGACCAGTCTTTGCATTATCTGTTTAAAGAAGGTCTTTTAAAAAAATTTAAAAAAAAAAAAAAAAGAAGAAGAAAAAAAGAAGAAAAAAAAAGAAAAAAAGCTATAAACAATTTTAGGGAAGTGATTTTAGCAAGTGTAGTCTATATTTCCTGTAAGAGATTTTGTATTATATTTTCCTAAATGTTCTCATTTACTTGTATAGGGAGGGGAATGGTACAGACCCAGACCAGAGTCTCAGGGACTCTTCACCTTTGTCATATTGTGCCTTGGTGACCATTTATGTATGCCTCTCCTTTTCATTGTTTAAAGGACAACTAAGCTTTGTTTCCAGACCCTCTCTTCGAATGGTCAGTTGTCCACCTTCTTACGGATGAAGCAGAGAGGTGCATTTGTATCTTCACCCTCTCACAACTGATTCAGTGTGGCTTTAAGTAAAATCATAAAATTAGGTTTTGGTGCGAGGGTCAGTTGTCTTTGTATAAGCCCTCCCCTGGGTTCTTCAGCACCCGAATCTGTATTTTGTTAGCTTATAAAGTCAGGGTCTCTGTGAGACCAGCGTTTGGTGGCTAGGGAAACACAAATGTGCTGTGTAAGGCTATGGGATGTCCGAGTGTGGTGCCATTTTTAGCATTCAGATACAAGATCTCATGACAGACTGACCATAATGATCAAAAACAAAGATTCAGTTGTTCTTTCAACATCGACATACGTGTCCTCCCTTTGGCTCTTACAACACGGAGTAGAGATATGAATACATTTTGTGGCAGCTTACAGATCCTTGTTTGCACTCTCGCTTACTGCTTGGAACTTGCCAACAAGGAAAACGTATACGTTTAATTTACATAACCTAATGGATGGCCACCCCTACTTTGGCTCTGGGGAGGGGCCTAAGGTTATAAACTCTGGCAGCTGAATAAGAAAACAATTAACCTTTTCTGTGATGCAGGTTTTGGTATTATGTTCTATACACCTTGCATATTACTAAAATCCTCGTTGTTGGGGAAAGCACACAGCAATATACTCATTGTGTGTAGCTGACAAGCAGCAGAAATTACTAGCTCCTTTGGTGCATACGTAACTAATTTCCAAATCATGGAAAAAAAAAAAAAAAAGAAGAGTTTAATTTAACACACGACTGTTAACAGGAAAAAAAAAAGGCTAGTATATTGTTGCTGTTCATTTATTATATAATGAACACATTCATGAATTGTAAAGTGTTTCCTTTCATGACAAGCAGCTCTTGCACAGAACCTCCTAATGAAAAGAGATTTGAAACTTACGGAAGGAAAACTGAGATTTTTAAATTGAACATTATTGTACCTTAGGTCAACCTGAAATTTTCCTTTTAAAGATGAATGTGCTAACTTAATGAGTTCTTCCACGCTGGGTATCCATGGCTTTGTAGATCTTATATTTTCAATAAAAATTACTCGAATAATCTTGAGTGGAAATAAAAAGGGTTTATTTGTTTTTACTTTTTCAGTTATTGCAGCTGGGGGCTATTACACCGGTAAAGAAAAATGATACCATACTGCCTGTGTCGTTCTCCCTCAGGTGCAGCCCAGTTTAAGGTGGTATTTTCAGGCAGAGCCCCCCGTTTCTGCAGCTCAGACCGAAGCAGCCCGGCCGAAGGTGACGGCACGAGACAGTCAAGTGTCGGGTTTGGGTGGCCGCCCGCCCCCCGCACAAAGCTGCGGTCCAGCCCTGCCCCGGCCCACCCAGGCTCTGGGTCACTCGCCTACTGCTGAGCAGCCAGCACACCTTTACTTGCGGCCATGGCACCCTGGGATGCAAAGTGCACTCCGTTTTTCTTCATTGCTCACAGCTGGGTATTGGTGTGTGTGCTCCCTGTGTGTGTGCATGCATGCATGCATCCCTGTGCGCGCGTGCAACTGTATCTGTAATCACGATGCGGCTGCGCAAAGCACAGCACTTGTTGCGCGATTAAACACTGCCACCGCCTTGGCAGCCCTGCCGCTCTGTGTCGTGACCGTGCTTTCAGCAGGTGAGGAGATACTGCTGCTCTATTCCTCTATCTTCTCCTTCATTGCCCTGTGGGAAGAGGAGGAGCAGGGACAAGGCTATTACAAGGCTGCTTGGGTTTTCCCTCTGTGGAAAAGGCTCTGGTGAGATGAAGTCATGGCACAGGTCTTTCTATGGAGACGGAGAGCTTTGGCCCATTTCCTGGTGGGAGAGGAGAGGAAGGGTTTTCCCTTGCGGCACGCGGGTGCCGGGTGGATGTACGCCTCTTCGCTCCTCCTGGGTTCCTTCTTCCTCTAGCTCTGTGACTGTCGTCTCTGCCATCACAGGAGAGAGGCATAGAAAGCCCCAGCTTAAAGCTGTTAGCTTTTTTGTTCTTCACTGCAATTCGGAGGCTGAATCCTCCCTCCTTCAGGCATACCCTCTCTCCTGCAGCATGTACCCCTGGCCCTCTGCAACCAGTTTGTTTATCTTCTGAAAAGAGCAGGGCTTGGCCAGTAGAAACTCCACAACATGCTGCTGCTCAGAGCATGGCTCCTGTCTTGTCTTCTGCTAAAACAAGCTCAGTTCAGAGTGAGGTCTGTCAGATGGGAGCTGAGATTAAAATGTCCTCAAAAATCTATCAGAAGGACAGAGTTCTACATTTGGTGTTTATAGATGAGTTTCTATCCTGAATATTAATTTCTTTGGAGTAGAAAAAAAAAAACAACCTGAAATCCAATAGCACTTGCATCTAACTTAAAGAACGTAAACTTTTCCCAATCTTAACCAGTGTTAGTTGGTTTGACATAGGTAAGCCAGGAGTTCAGCTATGCCACACACAGCTTAACATCATTTTGGAAAAAAAACCCAAATAACCAAAAAAGTTACTACTCTTGACCTACAGGTAACTTACTGTGATAAATCCCAGTTTTCTGAGCATCCTGCTGTGCATTCTGCATACCCTGTTTCAGTGGATGAACTTAAAATGCCAGGAGAACTGGGAAAGGGAAGGAGGTGAAGTTGTGTGTGCTGAGTTCAGCCTGCTGACCTGCTCTGGCTCCGAGCCCCGCGGCACGTTCAGCTGCAGGATGTACTTCTGCTTTTCCCAGCGGTATTTACAGCGGTCTCTGCTACCGTGACAAGTGATCTCTTTCACCATCTTGCCAACTGTATAGCAGACTGGTAATTACTGGTGAAATTTTTCATCCTTGCAGATCAGCCCTGTGGAAAAGAAACTAATTTTTTAAAAGAACTACATCATCATAGCTTTTAATCAAGGAATCTTAATTTTATACATTTTATGACAGTGTTGATAAAGGAATGCCTGCAAAACAAAATAACCTTTAAAAAACCTGGGGGTTTTTTAATCTGTGTTTTACTACTAGAGGCCGTTGTTTCTGTGTGGTAAGAGCCAGTAACAGTGTTGATATTTATTCCCCTAACTTGCACTTTCCAAAGCTGGTGGAAGGAGAATAGAATCCCTTTAGATACTCTTGAGGAAGAGCTTTACTCCCTGTGACTACTGATACTCATTAAATGCACTGTTCTTAATCAGTGGCTGCAAAGGCAACAGGCGAGTGTGTTGCGTAACTACAATTAAAAGGCAGGGGATATATGAAACAAGACACCAGAAACCATGTGGTCACCTTGGCTGTTCTCTCTACCTGCAGTGTTGTAAATTAACCAAGGCAGAAGGTTCCTGGGGAAGCATGTCCAGCCAGGGCTTGCCCTTGGTAAAGCAGAGCCGAGGTGTATGAGAATTTCTTCCTGCCCTCTTGCAGGAGAGGTGATAGTATGTGGTGACACCCAAGGTGTGCTGGTGGAAGGGTCTGCGCGGGAGGGATTTGTAAGTGGCGGAATTTTTATGCATGTGAAAGCACTGACAGAGTTCTGCTGTTTATGGGCCAAATTGTTACCTAAAGGTGCTGTTAGTGAGTGGGTTCTGTGCGGGAGCCGCTAGGTCCCTGAACCAAAGCAGCAGCTTGTGGTCTGCGAGGTGTATGATAGAATCATAGAATCACAGAATCACAGGGGTTGGAAGGGCCCTCCAGAGCTCATGGGGTCCAACCCCCCTGCCAAAGCAGCTCCCCAGCTCATATTGCACAGGTCGGCGTCCAGACGGGGCTGGAATCTCTCCAGAGATGGAGACTCCACACCCCCCTGGGCAGCCTGTCCCAGGGCTCTGGCACCCTCCCTGTGAAGATACTGTACCAGTTCATTTGTGCACACCTACATGGTGCTTGCTACATTCTGTAGCACACAGAGTATTGTGTCATATCATTACCTCATCATAATACATGCACAAATCCTTACACCTGTTTATTGTGTTTTTTCAGATTTGTTTAAAATTTTCAGCATTTGGGGGTTTTTGCACATAGCGTTTCTTTCCTCGGCAAAGCTTTTCATATTGCTTTAATGACTATTTCTCAAGGAGCTCACTGAGTTTTAGCAATTCAAATTAATAGTATGGTATGAAGGCTGGAGTGCTATTTAAATTAAACTTCTTTTACATATGTTGGCACAGTGCAACCCCAGCAGTCATTAAAGTTATTTGTCTGTAACCATGGGTGCTGTATAAATTTCCACTATTACATTTCTGAAGACAAACCAACCTGTAAAACAAAGTGCAAATTGAAATGCATTAGTGTCTGTTCTAAGTAATTACACTTGAAATCACTCCAGCTCTACACAAGATAGAAAAAAAGGAAAAAGTCACGTCACAAGTGATGCACAGCCCGACAAAAAAGAGCGTTTTAGTTTCTTACCAGGAGAGATGAGAGGAAGGGCAGAACTGAAAAGCTTCTGCAAATCACATCGTTATACTCTCAGGTGCAGTGTGTGACATCCACTGGTACTTGTTTCAGCTTGTGAAGCACCTAAATACAGCGATGTCTTAAACATATAGTAGTTTTAAGCTGGAGTCGTGGCAAATAGCTTGTCAAAATGTTTGCCTCAAATAGGCAGAACGGCTCAATCAGTAAAAATACTCATGCACAAAGCACAGTAAACTATTTTTTTAATCAAAGCTTTCTTTGAAATTACCCCTGTCACAGCATAAAATACAATCCAGCACATCACTAGCTTATTAGAAATGAATCTCCAACAGGACAGAAGCTGTAAGGAACACTTAGCAGTGCTGTGTTTTGGGACAGCACCACTTTTCTCAGCACAAGACAGAACTGCACGGGGTAACAGAATTATGGCACATGTGGTGGCACTATTTTTGTCAATCCAATACAGTTTATAACCTGTACAGCTTCTTTCCCAACATTTGTAATGTCTTAAGATTTGTTTATAAGAAAAGTTGCCTCATTTTGCTAGTGATAGATGTTTCAAATTTACTATTAAATGTCCAGAAGCTTGCCTTGCCTATCAGGATGAAAATAGTTTGTCAAAGCCTATTTAAATGGAACACCCTCCCCCCCAATTCACAATGATGTAAGCGTCAGCTTTCTCTGATGGGTAATTTAAAGTGGTTTCAATGGCAAAGTTCTCAGCTGCTGTTATTCTGCAAACTATGAATTACCCAGTGTACTCAAGGACCACAGCATGGCAAGAACAACATGATTATGGCGTGGCAGAGAGAGGAGTGAAGGGCTGGCATTGCTGCTGCCAGAAAAGCCATGTTGGGAATAGCAGAGGTTGCTGCTGGTTGGAGGTGGATTCCCTTTTGCCCACTATGATTTTCCACCCCCCAGGCTGAGGATGCGGGTGTATAAAAGCTTCCCTCCGTCCCAAAAGCTGTCTCTGCTGTGTCCCTGCTGTGCAAAAGGAACCAATGCCCCAATGGGGAGGAGCCGGATGGAGTTAGATGGGAGAGAGGGAAGGAAGGAAGGGAGCACGATCAGGCTGGTCCTTCGTGGTTCCCTGCTGGGTTCTGGTGTGTGTTCCTACACAAAGGTTCAGTTTCTTACACACAAAACCCATTTGCAGACAGCCCAGCTGATCGGCCCCACTCGGGGTTTTCATCCAATATAGGGTACTCTTACAGAAGAGTAACCAATTTCCTAGAAAAAAGAAATAACCTTGTGCACCACCTGCCTTAATAGATCAGTAGCGTTAGCCCAGACGTGTAGGCGCTTCCTTTACATTTATGGCACTGAATACAACAAAGCTGAAGAAAACTAATCACTTTGACCTGCTTTTCTGGGAATACAAGGTCTCAGGATGAAATCCGCCATTCCTCATGAGAGAAGATACATGTGCTTGTGAGAGAAAGCAAGCTGGTGCCAAATTTCTGTCTTCTGACTGGGTTATAATAAAAGTTCACATGGCACTTCAAAAGCTGTGCTTAATTCAGAATATAAAGTTGCTTAAAGCAATGAATTACCTTTCAGGACAGGGTGTTTCCACAGAGAGGTTGGTACTCCAGCAAGCTGCAGCTGCTGCCACCACGCACAGATGTGCAGTATGATGCACAATGAAAAAAGCTTCTGCACTGTTGTAGCTCATCAGCTCAGAACTTATTTCCGTGTCTTCTCTCATTTTGTTTTGGTTTGTTTTCCACAAACCAAATCAAAACCCTAAAGCAGTAATAAGCAAAACACTTTTATAAGAGTTTTTCATCTGGCAGATGGATCTCAGTGGGAGGGTTTATAGCGCCAGCTGTGATGCCTATATGATGGCAGCTGCACTCCTCCTCTGTTTCCTATGGCCTTGGACAAAAGTAACCAATAACTTCTTTGAGAGGTATCAGGCACAACGATGTCATACTTTGCAGTGGAACAAACACAACACGGCATTGATGGAGTAGTGCAGAGGTTGCAGACATCCTTCCAGAAATGGCTATGTCTTAATCTGCTAGAACTCACCATAAAATGGCTTGTAAAGTCAATATGCTATCTAAGCAACCTCTCTGGTTCTCAGGCACAGATGCGAAACAACTGCTCCCAGAATGGAAGAAAAAAGGGTAAGGTAAGCCTTTAATTATGTTTTGACTGAGCACTACCAAGAAAAAATTAATCAGAGGAAAACAATCTTGACCCATAAGGAGCTGCAGAAGCAAACCCTGAAGCACTCAGGGCTGCGCTTGAGTTGGGAAAAGGGCTGTAAGAAATTCTGAAGGTATGTTTGTAACATGTTTGTAGGGGAAGGCCGTTTAATCTCTGCCCTAAAAGCTGATCGATGGTCTGACAAATGAAAATGTTTCACATTAGAGGCTTGTTCTTTCAAAATGAGAAGTGCACAATGTTCTGACCTAAAATATTTCAATTCTAGCCTGAATTCCTATGCCAGCAGGGATTATGAGATTGTGCTATCTGTCAACTCCTCTTTTGTCCTTCTGTTCCCCTCCTCCTTTCCTTGATAACTTTTGAACCTTCAGGCTAACGTTCGCCAAATTTGACAAAGCAGAGATAGGATGGAGGCTGCAATGATAATCCATGGTGAAAACTTCCAGAAAAATTCCAAGTCTGGGTAGAAAGAGAAATAAATCATTTCCTCCACTGGCCAGGCCCAAAGGCTGGTCCAATTGAGCTCTTCATTGTTTTGGCAACCGCCCAGCACACACATTGTTCCAAACCAGCTACAGAAGGTGCACATAGTTCTGCTTGCCCTGCTAAACAGGTGGGCATGTAGGCTTTGTGAAAGGCCACGAGGGATGTGGGACATCATATGCACGTGAATCTATAAGGAGGGAGAGGAACTGTCACTCACAAAACTGCAAGCATTACTTGCAGCAGTCAGTCCAGATAGACAATTTGATAGACAGAGAGTCTTTTTTTCAGATGTGTCCTTTTTCGTCTAGGTTGTGGACTTCAGTCACAGCTGAATTGCCCTCAGGCCAGGAGAATTTTACAGTTTTTTAGGTGTTTAAAATTTGCTTTTGCTTGAGCATTTTCTACATGAGTAACATTGATATTTATGAAATTAAGAAGAAACAATGTTGTGAAGGACAAACCTCCAAAATACTTCTGTCACGTCAATTTTAGTGCAAGTAACTGACTGAACTGAAATGGCATTGTCTTATGAAATAAGCTGGTGAATGCCTTTGTTCCTTCCCCATCAGAAAGATGCAATGCATCCTATCTGCAAGACAATTTGAAAACTTCAGCTAGCCTAAATTGCAGCTCCATATCAGGCTGTAATCTGATGGGAAGGAATTCAACTCTACAGCTCTTTTTACCCATGAGAACTCACTGCCAGGTCAGGGTTTAATTTAAAAATGTCTTGCACAGACCACACGATACCAGAAATCAACATACTGCACTTTGCATGCAGTGCAGGTGCTGATCTTGATCTAGAAAATCTCATGCAAGTTAGTCCTTGCTGTGTCGAGCTGTGAGGTGGCTCGTTTCCCTCTGTTGATTCATTTCAACAGTTGCATGAAGTGAGATTAGAGAAGCTGCACATTTAGGATGTGCTGGGTCAATGCCTCATCGGGGTGAAATGTAGAGATAACACTTCTGGATGCGATAAAGGATTTCTTCCTAGAGTAACTGGCCTTAGAAGCCACAAGGAAAAAACACACAAAACAAAAACGCCATTCTCAATTTAGTTTTCAGCAGTGCAGAGGATCTAATTCAAGAGCTATTAGTGGGTGGGCTGCTCCATAGTGGCAACCACAATATAGTTAAGCTTAACACTGTCACAAGAGCAAGACAAATAAAGCAAAGTGACCCTCAATTTAAAAAAAAAAAGGCCTATACAAAAATGGGAAAAAATACCAGAAAAACCTAAATGAGCAGTTCAAAAGAAAGAAGTCTCCAAAGACCCAGAAGGCTTCAAAAATATGTATGCGAAGCCCAGGTAAAATGTCTGACACAGACAGAAAACCGTGGCCCAAATCTTCCCCCTTCATGTTTCAAAGAGAAACCTAAGGACCCTATCATGAGACAAGCAGGGAAGCCTGGCAAAACATGGCACGTGCAAGTGTGAGCAGGAAACAAAGATGGCTAACTAACCTGGAGGAGTGACTGATAAAGGAAACTCCAAGTGTTAGTGTAAACAGGCCATGCACGACTCAGAACTGGCCCTTATGATACAGAAAAGGTCCCACAAGCATTACTGAGAGACTCCTGGTGTCTCTGTGAACCGAAAAGCCAAGAAAACAGGTAGCATCATAAGGAAGGGTGTAGGAAACAAGAGCTTTGTAGGAAACCTTGGGGCACTCGCACCTTGAGGACTGTGTGCTGTCTCATCTCTGCACTGCAAGGAAGGCATGGCGATGTTATGAAAGATAGAAGACAATTTAAATCACCACGGAACAGAGCACTTGTTTTGGAGAGGCCAAATTTCAGAACTTCCTGAGCCACAGAGCCCACAGCTTAAGGGAAATGTAAGTGTGGCTTGCTAATTATTTAGAAGGCTGCAGATAAGGAAAGCACAGAGGCGGCTTTCACCAAATCCGGCAGTGCTAGAGCCAAGAACCATTCGATGGGATCAGGAGAGGGTTAAGAACGTTAAGAAAGTGCTTTTCTATGCATCAGGTAGTGACATTCCTCAATCTGTTGCCCTGTGAAATTTCGGGGGGCATCGGTCCTTAAGACGGTAAAAGGACTAAGGAGGGATAAATGGCTGATACAGCCACTGCGGACACGGGAGTGGGAGAAGTGGCCACATCTCAGGCTCGGGGAGGCTAGTGGACACACAGGTCTGAAGGGTGGCCAAAGCTGAGCAACGTCAAACGGTACTGAGGTCTCCGACAAGCTGGCCGCAATGGGCACCGAAACGAATGGAGCCAACCTCCGGTGAGAGGAGTAACGAGAGCCGTACAAAGCCGCTCGGCCGGTGGGGACAAGACAACCCCCCAAAGCGAGGGACAGCCCTAGCGCCCAGAGCCCCACCCCGCCGCAGGTCTCCCGCCCACGTGACGTCAGTGGTCAGCGGGCTAGCACCGGCCAATCCTTGCGCAAGGCCTTCGCCTCTGATTGGCGAGAGGTGGGTGAGGCGCGCGTGCGTGGATGTCTCTGCGGAAGGACGGCCAGAGGGGAAGGGGGAGGAGAGGAGCGTGTTTGCGCAGGCGCGGTTGGCGGCTGGACGGTGG
>VZTU01008967.1:2511-28959 GCA_013400835.1 Zapornia atra
TCTCTTCTCCCAAGTTACAAGTGACAGGATGAGAGGAAATGGCCTCAAGTTGCACCAGTGGAAGTTTTGGTTGGATATTAGGAACAATGTCTTTACTGAAAGGGCTCTCAAGCATTGGAACAAGCCTCCCAGGGAAATGGTTGAGTCACCATTCCTGGAGATACTTAAAAGACATGTAGATGTGTCTCATAGGAATATGGCTTAGTGGTGGACTTGGCAGTGTTAGATTAATGGTTGGACTTGACAATCTTAAAGGTTTTTCTCCAACCGAAATGATTCTATGCTTCCTGAAAATGTGGGTTTTTCTTGTAGAATTATGCAATAACACAGAAGCATATGCCTAGGAAAAACTCTTCCTTGCCTTCTGAAGCTTAGAGAAGTTTTAAGATAAATACAGTGAAGGAAATTCATATAAATATTTTGTGAAGTCACCTCTGCAGGTGGAATTAATGTGACTATCTTGGCATAAAGAGTTGTAGTAGTGCATTAAAGGATAGAAAAAGCAACTGCAGGGCAGTTCCTCAGGCCGTACTCAAGAGTTTACTATGACATCTCTTTATTAGCTTGAACATATGAGTACCTAGAGAGCAAGCTGATTTTAGTAGCCTTGCCTGCTAGTCCTTCACACTGTTTCTTGGCAAATAGTCCACATTAAAAAGAAAATGTAACCAAATGAAACTCTAGTGTTCTCTTCCATAAAGCCAAGGACAGAGAAATGTATATAGAACCGCAGTGGCTCCCTATTTTGTGAAATAAATATGGCTTATCAGAATAAATGATTTTCTATGAAGGCCTGCAAAGCTGCCTTCAGGTAACAGGAATGAAAAGATCCCTCTGAGCTGAAGTGTAAGCTGAATTGAATCTCTCTACAGGAGGCTGCTTCTTACTGTGGCTGTGTTAGGTAAGTGCTTTCTGTAGCTGAAGAAAATCTGAAAATCATTGCAGCTTAGTGTACCGATCTGAAAACAACAAATAAACCAAAAATTCTGCTGCCTAATTAGCCAGTGAGCTGGATAGCATCATAATCAGGGCTTGAGCTCCTTTCTGCCATAGTCAAAGCATTACAAGCTAACCTACCATTTGAAAACCCTACTAAATGTTTAGCCTTCAGAGAGGCTGTCTTTGACAGGACTCTGTTGAAGACAAGAGACTCAACCTCAAGCATTCTATAAGATTAGGCAAGAGCACTGGGTTGCTCAGCATCTTGCAGAACTGAGGTCTTTTGAAGAGGTGAAGTGCTGAAGGCATATTAGATGAGAGATTAGGAGAAGACAGAATTTAATTTGATTTTCCAAAGTAGATTGTTGATGAATCTCAGGTCGTACACGTTCTGCTGGTTGTCAGGCTGGGTGAACAGGTTGTTGCTCCTGTCCAGCACTGGCTGAAGCCATTCTACCAGAAGTTATCACTCAATTTAATTTGCCACTTCTGCTGCCTGTATTTCTTGGTGTAGGGTTAGGAAGCCTACTACTACCACGAATGCATTAACCCACATAAATTGTTTTAATCTAACCAGGTGAGAGAGCAAAGGCACACCAGATACTAAAAGGCAATCCAAAACCTGCTGTATTAGTAACAGGCAAAAACCAAACTGCAATGCCATTGAAATATAGATAACATGTAATTTCATTTGAATTATAGCATCTGATCTGCAACTGAAATCTTCTGAATTAATAAAATAAATTTAAACCAATAAGTACCTAGGCTTTTAACATGACAATACAGTACTCCTTCTCTTCCATTAGGTGCAACTAATTGCATTCCAAGACAGCACAGGCTTCTTCATCTAGTTATTCTTTATTTCTCAAAGCATTCTGAAGAGACAGAGAATGAGTCAGAGAAGAGCAAAAGGCATGCTGATTGATCCTCAAATCAGTACTTTTAAGTGTTCACTGAGAAGAGGTGAGTTTGAAGGCAGACACTGCACAGTAAAAGAATTCCTTCCATGTTTCATTTTCTGGATAATTACCTGATCTGTCTCAGAGCAACATCAATAAAAATAAAGGGGTTCCTGTAAGCTGAAACAAAAAGTTTAAAGTATTTTCTACACTGGCAACATTACATTTCAAAAAGAAGAGAAGAATCTTTAATCTTCAAGAGGAACAGGAAGATGGGCCCATTCCAGACTCCCAACCAGAAGGAGACATTTAAATGGAAAAAAAATAGTAAGAAGAAGAAAGGGTAAGAAAAAGTTAATGACAATAATCACAGTATTAACCTTTCCTTTAATGACAATCTGAAGCATAAGCCATGGAAGTTTGTTCTCACCTTCAAGTTTCTCCCTTACTGGATAATTTGCTGCTTCAACTATTTTATTAGAAATGGTTTGAGGGAAACCTCCCCTAGTTATGAATCTGAATCCTGGTACCTGAATATGTCTATGCTGCTGTTAATGTAATTGCCATGGAACAGAGAAATTCCTGACCTAATTCTTAAGTTACCTATCTTGGATACTGGTCTTACCATAAATACATGGAACTTAGAAGGGCTGATTTAGACAAAATTGTCTGCTTCACATAAGCCTACACCAAACTTCAAGACAATTTCCCATTGCCTTAAAGGAACAAAGATGGTCTTTTCATGCATTTTGAACTTGCTGTTCATGAACTGTTTATATCAGAGGAAAATTGCTAATGTGCCTAAGGACTGCAAGAATCTCCAACTACAGAAGTCATATAACCTGCATCAATATCACTCCAATTTCTCAGACTGGTTTAAACCCAGAAATGTGGATAGATATGTCATAGATAGGACTTCTGTCTCCAGTTGTGATTACCTCAGGTAAATTATTCCTCCTATTTCTATTCAATACTTTGATGCAAGAATATACTGGTTAATATACTCATATGTGAATATTAATTTTTTGTGGAATCATTATCCTAACCATTATATTAATTTCCTGTAGCAGTGAGCCCCATTAACATTCCGAAGTGTTTAAAAAAAAGAGGTAAAATAGCAAATTCATCACAGGAGAGAGAATGGGTCACAAGTGCCTCCTGGAATTTTGGCAGAGAATCATAGAATATTTAGGCAAAATACTTATTACATAGAATATACAGGATCTCATTTTCATTAGATATTGCATTATGTAAAGCATGGTACTTCCACACAGAGGTTGATGAATGTTTTGAGCTATACATTTAAAGTAAGAATAAATGTACTGGCTTAAATGTGATCAGTAGGAAAACTTTCATGAAAGAGCAAAATGAATGTGAGTACAAAATTTGTTTACAGCTTTGTAAAAGTGTTTCTAAGTGTGATAAGGACATAGAGAGGGTTCTGAAATACTGAAGTGATAAAATCTTCATTTATTACTTACATGTGTGTCCATTCCCAAAACTGAGACCAAGGACTGCACAAATTAGTGAATTACATTTCTATTTTGTTTCCAACCCTGTACTTCTGCTGACATTTCTATTAACTTCCTCCTGTGAAAACAATTCAAGGCAAATTCTTCTATCTTCACACATGGAAACCGAAAATAAACTTTTATATAAAGTAGTGATATTCTCAAGCTTTATCAAACTGGAATCTTCTCCTTGAACTCAGCATTTAAACTTAAGTATCATCTATCTTCCATTTATCTTCTAAACATATTCATCATAGGATATTCATTCTAGTATAATTTCTCTTCCTCTTTTACATGTACTGCTGTCAGTTTGGGGGATTTTTGGCTAATCCTTTTACTGCTTATCCAAGCTTTCACAACAAGAAAGCTCAATAAATTTCACTGAATGTTTCTATTCTATTTGAATACTTCTCTGCATTTTGGGTTTTTTTTTAGTTAGAATACTGAGTTATTTCTGAGAGTGTACTATGTATACTGAATGCTAACATTAACAATCTAGTCTATATGTCCCAGATTTAATAATATTTTAAAAACTGAAATAACTTTTACATGAATAGCGGAGAATAGACCCTGGAAATGAAACTGTCTTTCATTTTCAAGATTACCACTGGACCAGAAGTTTGGTCCAATGGCAGATCTATGAGCAAAAGCTCCCTTTGCTTCTGTTTGTGAATGACAATAAATGTGTGAAGACATCAAAGAATTTGCTTTCCTGTATTGTAAATATTTTTTTTCCAAAAAAATACTGAAACGTAATAAGGACAACCCCCCCACGACCAGTAATTATAGCAGTCTCTAACAGGAATTTATCTATCGCAGTGCAATGGAGTCCCAGTATTTTTCAGTGTTTTCTAATTTTAAAAGCACTAGAAAAAAGCTAGTTCATAGAGATAGCCCATATTGTATGAGTTTTCTAAAACAAGCCTTTAATTTTCCAAAGGTATTACCTGGCTACCTTCTGCTTTCACTGATAATGAAATGTGAAGTGGGTGGATGACTTACAGATTTCAGTGCTGAAGGAGAGGATACAAAGGGGTGGGGTTACAATGCAGACTGAACATCCATCTGGTGTCAGACTATAAAATAAATATATTCAGAGAGAACAGATTCCTTGGATTAGAGCGGGAGGAACAAAACCCAGCTTTCCCACCTGGTGGAAAATACAAGAAGTCCTTTAGTACTGATAAAATGCTGTTTGTCACAACTGAGATGCTTAAGTAATCAATCCATTTGAACCAGGAATACAGATGAAAAGTATGTCCATGCAGGTGTTACTAGTTTGATCCCTTCATCATCTCTTTTTCCCCCTAGAAGATGATATTGAATTTTATAAGTCAAAGTTTCCTCGTAATGTCAGATGTAGGTTTCTGAGTCAGCCCACCAATTGAACGCAGGTATTACAGCATTAAACAAGATCTTGTCTTCCTTGAAAAAAGTTTTATGTAACTGAAAAAAGAATAATTATGCAAGTTCCTAAACCAATAAGCAGTCGTGTACGTGTCTGTCCAAGTAGGAATGTTAAACGAAAACAGCAAGTGCATTAGAGAGTTTATTGGTATATGCATACAACTTATTTAAGTGAATGGTTTGTATCACCTTATAATTCACTTCAGAAAATGAAAACCAAATTTCTGTATGTAGGAAAATAATTCTCTCTGCAGTGACACAAATACCAAATGAAACATTGTACCCATATTCTGTGAAAGAAACACTACCACTGATTTTTTTCAGTTGCTGTAACAATGATTTTACTAGAATGCACCACAAGACAGTACCACTTGCTGCGGTTGAGGAAGCACTTTCCTATGAACGTACTGACAGGTACAGTGATACTTTTAAGTTTAGGTAATCCCACAAGACATCCTCATTAGCTCATACAGCAAAGATCTTAGCCCAATATTTGATCCCCATCACATATTTCAGATACAGTGTTATGCTAATTCTAAATTATATGAAAGAACTAGTGAACTAATCCTTTTTATTTGCTAACACACTTGACAAGACCTCATGCATCCTGAGAAGACAACAACCCACCCAACTCCTCCAAACCCTGACTATATTTACTTTTCTCAGAAAAGAGTAATCCCCCCCACCCCCACTGATTATTGTGGCCTAATCCCAAACATTTGTGTTGGATGTAAATTAGAGCTTCATGGGAGGGCTCTGGCTTTCTGATACAACCTAAGAGATACTCCAGCAGAGAAGAAGCCAAAGTGGCACTGCTGTTCTCCCTGAAGGTCTCCGACCTGTAGATCTTCACGTTTGGTTTAAGTCAATTAAGTGATGTAGCAGAAACACTCATCTAGGATGGGGTATCAGTATCCTGACAGACAGCTGTCACTGGGGGAAGAAGGAAAGAGAAGGGAACATCAGGTCTGAATGATTGGAGAAGTTGCTGAGAGGTATTTCATAATTCTATAGTAAGAATTTTTTGTTGGCCTTCTCCTCTTGCTTTATATCAAGTAAACGCAGAGCAGCCTTGAAAAATATCTTGCAAGTAAAATTACAGCTTGAAGTATTGCAGTTAGTAAAATATATATGATGCATTTGTTTTAAACCACCTCCACTGCAGGGTCCATGCTCTTCTGAGTTCCTACAACAAACTCCTACGACAGACTCTGATTGTCCCTTAATCCACTGAATGTGATTTTGCTGCTTCCCAGTTTGTTATCAAATCTGGAACCAGTGTTCAAACCAGATGAGGTGCTCCTGAAATGGCCTCCCAAATGTGACACCAGAAGGACACATGGCTTTCCTCAGCCTGTGGGCTCCTGTCTTGCCCTGCAGCCCAGTATACAGGTAGCCTTCTTCACTGCAAGGGATCACTGGTGACTAAGAACAGACCTTATAGTCTTTTTCCCAAATTATATCAGTTTCTTTTAATTTTGTGCACAATAAACAAGCTCCACAACATCTACTGCTATGTAGAAAAGAGCAATACCACCAGAAGTGAGTCTTGCATGAACCTTCCTGTGTAGATCAAAAGGTGCAGCTGAATCTTTCATTTTTCTTTTTATTTATTTGAACAAAGAGCTGAGATCAACCACTCTTCCTTTTCATTCTGCTTGCCACCTGAAGGCAAGCAGTGAGGTGGGTCAAAAGGAGGCAAAACAGATGACAAACAGACCCCTCTGCTCTCTAGTTGCATTGCTTTGATATTCAACAAAGCCAGCTAATGTGTTTCCTTTCCAAAGGCACCTGTGGTATGTGCAAGCCCCAGGTGGCTCAGCAGCAGCACTGCTGCCTCATCTGGGGAGCGCCATGTCAGCCATTGTCACTGCCAAGAGCTGCTTCACGGGAGGGGCAGGTGCCAGGCTTCATGTGAAAAGGCCTTATGAAACACTTCGAGCTAGCTGGGATCTTTGTCACCAAAACACAACCCTTCTTGTCTTTTCATACGGCCTCTTCCCTCAGCAGACATCTCTGCAGCTTGAGGGGAGGCTGCAGCCAAGACACTGACACCAGGCAGCAGCCAGCAAAGGCAAACAGAACATGGTGGTTTAGGCTGTGGGGTCCCTGTGGGGTGTCCCAGGCCCAGGGCCCTTGCAGGAGCACCCTGGAGGTAGCTGTCTTCCGTCGGCTGAATGAAGGTCCTGTTGAAAGCAGGCATAAAGTCATAAAATGTCATTTCTACCCAGTGTAATGCCATTACAGTGCCAGAAGGGTAGTCAAAGACCTGTGGTATAAATGGTAATAGGGCCATCAGTCTTCAGAGTAAACATCTGTGCATCTGTCACTATAGATAGACCAAAAGGAATTTATTATCTTTTTTGCCTCTGCTGTATTTGCATTTTTATAACTCACTGAGCTTTTTAGCCTAACATGCAAGTCCAGTGAGGATGGTACAGTAATTTCCCAGTCCCTCTGGCAAAAAAGCCATAGGTGTAGCAAAGCACAGAAAGCATGCTATGTATTTTTCCTTTCAAGTGGGGCAGTTACAGGTTTTTTTTTGGGGGGAAGGGGAGCGTTAATTGTTGCTTTGGGGTTTTGTTTAACTCTTGGTTCAGGAGGTAAAGATTGTCTCAGTACCATACCCTTCAAACTGATGAGCAGGTATTGCTGATCTGCTCACCCATGTCCCTCTCCTCTCCAGAGCCATCTCCAGCTGCTCGTCCAAGCTGTTTTTCATGGGCCTTCTGGTGCAGAAGGCTTAAGGTCCTCTTCCAGTGAAATGTGCTTTGTTCTGCCATTTACATAGTATAGGATTTCCCCTTTTGGCTAAGGTAGCAGCAGAGATGAGGACATAAAATCAGATTCTGAAGTTTAATTAGTTCAGTTAGAAATTCGATAGAAAGGCAATTTAGGATGCTGCTGCTGAGAGAAAAAAAAAGTCTTTGCTGACAGCAGAGAATTGGACTTATAATGTACTATTCACATAAAACTAATCTCCCTATCCCTGACCTGACAATGATGTTTTTTCAGTAATTTGAACACCAGCTGGCATCAGGATTGTGAATAATATGAACACTTGTAATACAATTCTTATTGTGTGTGTTTATATCTCATTGCAGCTAAGAAAAGTTTCATTAGGGGTTCATGCCTCCTTTCTCTGCAGGGAGGGAGTCGACTTTTCCATTCATATTTTTACTTGACATACTGTCTCCAGCTGTTCAATGAGTTACCCAAATTTCAAATGAAAATTTAATACTGCCACTGAACTCTTCAGCTGAATTCATTGCTCATCTTGCTCATGTAGACTTTTTGTGCTACGATGAGTAAACTTAGTCAATCACAGCTGGGACTTTCTAAGAGGTACAAAACAGACTAAGCACTGTAAAGCATTACCTAATTGTCAACGTTGCCTGAAATCCATCATGTCTAAGTTCTGATGCAATTCAGAAATACTTTATTTGCATCCCCTCTTACAAGGCATCAGATCATGCCCTGTTCGAATAGAAAACAAAAACGAAAGAGGAGGTTGACAGTACCTTTCCAAAATAGCTTAGTGGTAAAACTAAGTGGACATTAACTGACAACATAAGGCTTAATTATGGGATCAATGGACTCATAACAGCTCAGGCCATCAAGGAAGAGATGCAATATAAAGACAGGCTCGTGATCGAGGGATGGACTTGACCATGGACACAATCACACAGGTTATCCATGAAGGTGAGACATATGCAGCCAAGCAAGGAAAGTCTCTCTGGTATGAAAGACAATGGCTGAAATATAAATATGTGGAGGCCTGGGAGATTGATTACACCATACACCCACAAACCCACCAAGGCAGGTGGTATGTGTTTACAACGGGGGAAGTAACCACTAGATGGCTGGAAACCTATCCTGTGTCCCATGCCACTGCCCAAAACAGTATCCTGCAAGCAAGACTTGTGGCATCCCAAAAAGAACAGACAGAAATGGGTCTCATTGAAGAAGGAACCCCACAGACACCCAAACCAAAGACCATGACATTGAGTGGATGTATCACACCCCTGTCATGTACCAGGCTCTGGGAAAACTGAACCATACAACAGGCTGCTAAAGACTACTAGCAACATGTGGTGGCATCTTCAAACATTGGGTGGTGGGATCTTCAAACATTGGGATACACATTTAGTAAAGGCCACATGGTTAGTTAACTCTAGGGTGTCTGCCAATAGAGCTGGCCCTGCCCAATTTAAACTTCCATGCACTATAAAAGGGGATAAAGTCCCTATAGTGCATACGAAAACCCTATTGGGGAAGACAGTCTGGGTTATCCCTGCTTTGGGCAAAGGCAAACTCATCTGTGGGTTGACTTTTGCTCACGGACCTAGATGCACTTGGCAGGTGATGTGAAAGGATGGAGCAGTCCCATATGTACCTCAAGGAGATCTGATTTGGGTGAGAAGAGCAAATAAAACCCTCCCATTGTATGATATCACAAGTACAACTGCTGCATGTCATATCAATGGCATTATAGCAATAATCACCCAAATTAAGGAAGGATGAACTTTCATCAAAGTGCAGTGGTGAAGAAACCAGAACTGGCTTCAGCAACCTGTGCCCAGCAACTTACTCAAAATCGAAGTCTTCCACCCACAGACCATGGCCATGGGCTGTGCAGATACTATCATCTATGAGCTTCAGATGCAACATGCAGCAGTCCAACCCCACACACCACCTATCTCTCCAGCCACAAGAGACTGATAGGACAGATGGAGCCCAAAGTCATGCACGAAATGAACTCAATGCACTTTTTAGAGGGAAGGCCCATAGACTGGGAGAATGCTATCTGCATATATATTATATATATCTCAAAGATGGGGACAGTGGTGGTAATTAATTGCAAAGTGTCATATCTGAGCATGGCATCAATGGTATAGAATAAGGGATGGATACTATCTTGGTTTGCAGCTGGGATAGAGTTAATTTTCACAAGAAGCTCAGAGGAGACATAGCCAGGACAGCTGACCCAGACTAGCCAAAGGAGTATCCCATAATATCTGACGTCATGCTCAGCATGTAAAGGGGGATGGCCAAGGAGGAAGAGTTGCTGCTTAGGGATGGGATGACTATCAGTTTCCAGTGGTGAGCAAACTGCATTGTGTATCACCCACTTTCTATATTCTAAGCACTCTGTTATTTTCCTCTACCTTTGCTGTCCCAGTAAACTGTCTTTATCCCAACCCATGAATTTTACCTTTCCTTTCCCATTCTCCTCCCAGTCCCACCAGAGTGGGGGAGGGGTGAGCAAGCAGTCACATTGTGCTTAGTCACTGTCTGGGGCCAAACCACATTAACATGCATTGAAATAAATCTGATTTTGTGTTTCTTTTAAATTCTAAGAATCTAGTGCATCTGAGAGAAGCACTGCATAAAAAACATGTCTAGGTCATCCAGTTTCTCCCCCAGTCTCCAGGTCATGTTTTCCCTTTCAGTTTCAGCTTTATTTTTTCCTACTTCCTTTAAGCCAGCAGACTGTGGTGTGCCCCAGAAACCCACAAGCTCTGCTCAAGGACAGTACATGAAAAGGCACTCTGCATGTAGTGTGTAAAACTGATGATCATCAAAAGAGTGGGATTTAGAATTGGTAATGGAGTATTCAGAACATGTCCAAAGATATACTTCAGTTACAAACATAAGTAACATTCTAGTTTAGGTGATAGATTTTCCAGCTTCTTTTCACTCCCCCGATCTAATGATGTTAAAGGCAAAAAGAATCTTTGATTCTTCATAATAAAATGAAAGAAGCAGCAGTGAAAGTTTACACAATCTGGTTTTGCAGACAAGAGAAGGAAGCCACTGTGAGGACAACAAGCAGATGAACAATCCTGAAACACAAGGAAGATGACTGTTTACCTAAAGCAATATATGAAAGGAAATGGGTAAATAAAGAAAATGTCTTTAAAATTTTATTTTACTGTGGTGCTTGTACCACTGTGCAGAGTGATACACTGTTATCCGATACAAACACTCCCACTTTTATCCACCTGTGTTTCCCATAATTGAATGGTGATTGCACTGGAGTAAGATCTACCTTCCTGCTTTGTGTTTGAGCAGTACCTTGCACAAATTGCTCCCATATCTCTGGCTGAGAACAGTAGGTTCTGCAAAAATAAAAATAAAATCTGGATCCAGAGACTCTAGTAGAAATCTTTGATTCATATGGGTAAAGAGATGATAGAAGAGCTTGGCTTCAAAAGCATATAACAAGAAAGAATACTGACGTAAAAAAGAGCAGGGAGGTGAAATTATTAGTGTTAATAAATGCAAAGATATCATGGCTGCCTCAGAATATCTGAAAATTTAATTGCTGGAGGCCAGGAAAACAAATTTCAGGTGCAGCCACTGTAGATAAGGTACCTATCTGCTAGAGATGATGGACTGACCTATAGCCATTCTGACAACCTTGTATAAATGACTAAGAGATGCTGAGGAAACAGACAGAGAAGTGGTGTGCAGTCAGCGCAGGAAAAGAAGACTGGGAAGTCTGGAAAGCCCAGGATGCAATTTGCAAAAGTACAGAGAATGGGAGGAAGTGAGACCTCAAGCTAAAATGCAACTGTTAGAATTGGAAAACAACCACAATGTCTCAGCAAAGGGGGATAGGGATTGGGGGCTGGCAGGTTAAGCCCTGCTGGGTTTCACCCACGTTGGTATGGAAAAGTCAACTACGCTCTACATGAAGAGAGAGTGGAATCAGAATGAAGAACCAAAATTTTGGGACTGCGAAGCCAGAATTAGGTTGGATGGAAGAAAGGAGAAAGAAGGTCAGAGTTGTGATGCCACGAGTAATGAATGGATATGGAGGGCTGGAATGGTATATGTGCTGAGGATATTGAGAATATGAGGAATGCACCTCTCTNNGAATATGAGGAATGCACCTCTCTCCATCCTGATCAAACCCTTTGCAAGTGGGGTTGGAAGGAAGGAAGGAAGAGGACAAGTATGGCTACTAAAAGGGGTGTCCATGCACAGATCAATAAAACTGCATTTGGCTCTTGAATCAAAGTAAATAGTCACTAGTTACTTCAGTAGGTGTTTCTTCCTCACTGGTACTGATTGGTGTCTATTTCTTGGACAGAAAATTATACTGCTCAATCACTTTTGTTTAATTATGAAACCAAGGTCCTCTAGCCTCCCCTGGTTAGAGAGATCCTTCATTATGCTGTAGGCTGTTTGAATTATGCCAGTCATCAACTGAACCACAGGCCAGCAGCATGTTGCTAAAGGAGGGGAAATCACCCCAGCCAACCCACAGTAAGCACAGGGTGATTCTTGCTCTATGCAGAGGGGAACTGGGAAGCACATGACTAGATAAATTCCAGTCCTTGGTTTCTGGCAATTAAATCAGTCAAGAGATTCATAAAATCAAATAGACCTAGAACTTCAAAATCAGTCTGATTAGAATACTTGGGTGGGTGTCTGGCCTCCAGCCAGGGTCAAACCACCACAATATCCTTTATAATTTCTAAAGGAAAAGCAAGACACTTATTTTTCAAAGACTTGTGCAAAATTCAGACACGAGTACTACTGACTTTGATGATCCTTGCCACATAGGTTGTTTTGAAGGATCTGAATCTGTAGTCAGATTCTAGGGCATATTAAGGATATTAAAGGAGTAATAGCACTGACCCTATTATGTTTATGGCAGAAATGCACTCTGATGTCCTAGACTTTAAAATAAACAGCCTGTACAGGAAGATCTTATTATTCTGCAAACAATGGGGTAATTTCCCGGAGGGAACAGCACTGTGACCTCTGTGTGTGATTGATAGGAAGGAGCAAGACACGATATTGCCAGTGTCCAGACAAAAGCAGAGTATTAGCTAGGGCAGCCTCCAGCACTTTTTCATGCAAGATTTTCAGGCTGTCTCAAAGCAAAAAAAGAGAATTAAATATCATAAAACAAATTCTTCAGGAGAAATAATGTTGTAATGTGCTAATATAACATAGGATCTCCAAGATGCCTTCTGAGGATACATATCTCTTTCTCTATATATATATATATGGACTTTGGGTCCCTAACTTTAAATACTCTCAAAACCACTCTACTTAAGTACCCTTCAATAATTGTATGATGAAAACTTATCTTTAGAAACCTTGGTGATATATAGAGGGCAGGTTTTTTTAGCAATTCCTTGACCTAGAGCAGTGAGTTAGAGCATGCTGGTCCCCTCTTAACATGACCCAGCAGGAACGTGAGTTTAGTGGATTCAGAATACATCTATGCTCTATTTAGGAACTGGTTATAGCTCACTATCCATATGATTAGGACTAGGTTTTGTATAGGGTCCAGTACCCTGGCTCCTCAGAGGAGAAAAACTCACATTACTCCTTGTTATGACTTGCTGTCACCCTGGGTAGACTGTGTGAGGTTTCCCTTCTGGACCTGGGTCCACTAATGTACCATTCACAATGCAGTCTCATGGCAAGAAGCAACCATACAGGGCTACCAAGGTTCAAACAGTGCTGCTGTACATCTTTTTCAGGGAGTGCTGCAGCTGAAGTATAGAGCAAGCATGACCACAGCTTACTGAGGCCAGGACGTGCACTTCACAGAGCCTCTGTCATCAGACTGTGTCCATAATCCAGGAACAAATAAAAAGACTTAATTCAAAGATTTAACTCACCGTGTTCACATTTTGGAAATATGCTTAAGGAAGGTTTAGATTAGATATTAGGGGGAAGTTTTTTACAGAGAGAGTGGTGAGGTGCTGGAACAGGCTGCCCAGAGAAGTAGTGGATGCCCCGTCCCTGGAAGTGTTCAAGGCCAGGTTGGACGGGGCCCTGGGCAACCTTGTGTAGATCCAGGCCTGGAGGTTGGTGCCCTGCCTGTGGCAGGGGGGTTGGAGCTCTATGATCCTTGGGGTCCCTTCCAACCCAGACCATTTTGTGATTCTATGCTATATATCCTATTATCTTACAGGACATTGTCAGTTAAGGCTTACCTTCTGTGAATTTTCTCTGAAACAGTTTTACAACATTTTATCCTCGAATATAAATCCAGCGTGCTGATGCTCTTTTCCCAGGACAGGAGTATGTCCTTCTGGTGTAGTTTAACCCACTTTAAATGAACAAAGTGCTCTTATTGTGGAAGAAGAGTGGCCCTACTCACAGTTGTTCAACCACAGCACTTTTTTTGTGAATTCACTCTCTAATAACTTTCAAATGTAGACAGTCTGTTTAGATATTTCACAGAGGTGTCAGGAAGAAGATACCCATTCTGAGGAGTGTTGCCCTTGCTGTCATCAAAACTTCTACCTGTGCTTAGACAAATATGCAACCTGACAATCTCTGGATACGTTTCAAAGAGCCTTCTGGAGCACGCTGACCTTTCTGCCACTGCAGAGAATGGTGTGACAACGCTGATATTCCAGTATCCAAATATCTCCATTCCACTTTGATATGCACAAAACCATATCAAGCTAGCAACATATAAATGCACAGAAATATCTGAGCAGGGTTTTCACCAGGAGTACAGGATCAGACTTCAGGAATTTCACTGCATGTTTTGTCATAACTATTGAAATTCTGTGGATGCTGTTCAAGTATTCTACAACCTTCTTCCCCCTCCAGTGTATGCAATCCTGTGTGCTCAAATATGGGGTAAATTTACATTCCTGGGATGTGATTGAGATTAGGACTGGGCTCCTAGCATGTGCCTGCACCTCTGAGTGCCTGATCTCACATGGGCTGCAGGCTTCAGATGAAGTACTGTTCTGCATTTTCTTCCACCCCTGATTTCGGAACCATCTGCTTGGCAAATCACAGGTCAGGCCAGTGACATTAATTCGGTGCACAGAATAACAGAGCAGGAAGGAAACTGCTGTGCTGTACTGCTTAGAGACCAGAGACACATGGAATATATCCCTGGGGGAAAGTAAGGCAGGAGCTGACTGCGAGTCTCATGCTCAGCATGTGAAACTTCAGGGGATGACTCAGGTGGCAGTAGGACACCCATAGAAAATCGGCACTATGGAAATCAGATGAAAAGAAGTATATCGATACTGGCTTGGGCAATTATTTTCAACAAAAGACTGAAAGATGCTTGAATTCAAGTGCACAATTCAACCACATGTTGGTTATGCTAAGAGTTGCTCCTCTTATTTTATTTGAATGTAGCAGTAATCAGGTAATTAGGTTCTTTGCCCTCAATCATTCAATTTGACAAAATTTGAGTCTTTAATTTTGGAAAAAATCATGAGATACTTTTAATATTTTTGGTAGTTAAACTTGTAATTTGCATTTATTGTCTGGCAAATAGCTTGTGCTTTTTAAAAGGAGCATGACATGCAGCTGTATCAGAGCATCCTTATGCTACACTGGGCAAGGCCTTGACTTAAGATGAATGAAGGCTATATTTAAAAAAGAGGATTTCCAGGTAACCTGTTTACTTAATTTCTGATTCAGATTCATGACAACTTTTTTTTTTTAAAATTACATATTTTAATGTTTAGCACACATGCAGGTCAAATTTAAAATACTGCTTTCATATGAATTAGATGGAAGGTCATTTCTTTACATGTTCACTAAATTTAAGATGAAGCCAGATGACTTTCAAAGGCAACCAGTTGTGAATACTGTCAGTGTTACAGGAGAAACTTCTAAGCAACTGCTGATTCTAGATTTCTTTAGGAATCCTGTATAAAAACCTTTCATAAAAGACAAGCTGGATTTGATTCAAAGTAGAGAATCAGGCTTAGTTTTGCTTGTGGAGAGTAGCCCTTACATGTTGACATTTGTGGAACACGTGTCCCCTGACATCAGATTGTGGAATTGCCTTCATAATTTAAGTCTGTGGAGAAGATATAAATGCTGCCACACCAAAATTAGAACCTTTTATCAACAGAACACTATTGATTAAGAAATGCAGCTTTCAGTCCCTCCATCATTCTCTACCTACCTCAGTTCCTTGGTTGTCATGCCTCAGAACAAGCAGAACAGTCGATGTTATTGTTGCTGCTTTGCAGAGAGTAGTCTTAGATAATGCAATAAATGCTGTGCATGTGTTCCTGGGGTGCCCCCGGATTATTTCACAATCCAGTCCTTTCCAGTGCTTAGTGAAATGTACTTCTGGGATGATACCAGCTTTTCACCCTCACAGCTCTCATGTCACTCTAGTTTGCTAAAGGATGGAGGATTTTATTTTGAGGCTCTGAGTACTAGTATTGTTCAACTTTTTTGATGGAGCAGATGGCTCGATTGATTGTGGCCTCCAGGAAAAGACTGAATGCCTTTTTTCTCCCCCATCAGGTGACTGATTCTGCATGCTGTCTTGTGCAGGGCCAGTGTTCCCAGAACACTAGGCCCTTGTGCTGGAACAGCCAGATACATTGCAAGTGTGCATTCAATGGGCAAACAGGTGCTACAGGAACCTCTAGATGTTGAGCAAAGACAAACACAAAGTCCTGCATCCAGGAAGGAACACAGTGTACCAGTGACTAACTGGTTTGTGAACAGCTTTGCAAAAGGCACATGAGCCCCTGGTGAACCAGTGAACTTAGACCCAGCAGTGTCCTCATGCAGTGGCAAAGGTTAACCACATACTGGACTACATGGAGGACAAATGCTCATTTACCTCTGCCCAGGACTTGAAGGTCTGAATCTGGAGGATGGTGTCCAGCTCTAAGCCTGCACTGTGTGAGCTATAAACTAGAGAGAATCCTGCAAAGGGCCACTAAGACATTTGAGAGGCTGGAGAACCGCTCAGGGACCTTGGCCAGTAATGCCCAGACTGGTAACTGCAAGAGATTGCACAGCGCATACGGACATGTCTGGACCACTTACGACCTCCCTGCTGGGATGGCAAACATAATGAACGTAATGCTGGAGGGGTAGTGATGCTAGCAGGGGAAATAATTTAACCTCACCCTTTGTGAAACATCCCCCTCTACCCAGATCCACCGTGTTCCGCTGTTGGCTCTGTCTCGCCTGCTGAACACCTCTGCTATAGGCCTACCTACATCCTTGATTTGTAGTTTCAGCCTCCTGAGGGAAGAGAAAACAGCCTGTGTGCAGGTATCTCTGGCCTGACATTTAAGGACAAGCTCTAGCTAGAATATCACCTTCTGTCACTGGCTGAAGAATATTATTTCTTTATTCTTATATAAAAGCAAAATAATTTATCCAGAACCACTAGTGCTAAAATAGCACAAAAGGAAAACTAAATTAGAGACTGAAGCGTCAACCACCTTGCAGTGACGCCAGCAATTACATACATCAGCCTGACAGCAGCTCCAGCTATACTCTCTAGCAGCAATACTCACTCTACCATACAAATGGATATTGATACCCACCAGAATAGAAGAGGAGCCACATCACATCCCCTGCCTATAAACTTTTGAAAAACACGTAGATTTTCTCATAGGCTTTTCCGTAACAGCATCTGCTTGCTGCCGTATCTGAGAAGGGAGTAAAACTGGCAACTTGAAGCATCTTAGGGTAAGCATCGGTGGCTAACGTGGATCAGCAGTGCCATCCAGTGGGACTGCGCAAGGCACAACGCCCCCCCGAAGCTGCAGGGAAGGAAAGGGGCACTCCCACTGCCGCTCCTGCGTGGATCCTCCGTGACACCCACCCGGGCCCTCTCCCTCCGAGGCTCAGCGGGACGCCGGGCAGCGTGCCGCCTCCTCGGGCTGCCCCCGGGCCGATGCCTCCCGTACTGCTCCGGAGCCGGCAGCAGGCATGTTTGCCTAACCCTCAAAGGCTTGAGAACTGGCATTCCCACGGACACTTTCTTTTTTGGGGGAGCTGCTCAGGGGAAGTCTCCGTGATTCAGTGTTCTCACAAATCCCAAGTGCTGTCATTTCAAACTGGGGTGGTTTTTTTTTGTGACCACTGTTTACGTAAGCATCCTGCCTCAGTGGGCAGTTTTTCTCACAAACCCATCACAGTTGGATTTACTGTGATAAATACAAAGCTAAAGAGATATTTAAAAGCTTTTTTTATATTAGCAAGTTTTAAATACGCTTTAGTGATGTTCTAATATTCCATACCCAAATAATTTTAAGTTTGCAATGACTGAAATCCCTAGCTTAATTGACTTACTATGCTTCTGAACTGCACAGACTCTTGAATTCAAGTAGCAGGGGTTTTTTTAGATGAAATCTAGCTAAATGAAATCCACAGTACATCTCTGCAACTATTTACTATTTGAATTCTCAGCAGGGTGGTTGCCTCTTCCATTGCATACTGCTGTGTGTCTAAGCTGTTCCTTTGCACGGTGCACACACTCATCTTCCTTGACTGCTTGCCTGCATTGATCCACCACAGCACTTGTTCATACAAGATACCTCACCATCAGCACTGTGATTCCCATGGTACTGGAGCTCTTTGTTCGCATAAACTTCTAATTCCCACTGCTTCCTAGGCTGCATGCTTAAAACTCTTAATTATTTAATTTATCCTAGCTTTACGTTAATATAACTGATGCTCTGTAGGTTAGAAAAAAATTGTAACCCCTATATTATCTGGACCTTTTAAAATTATGGTGAATTAATATTTATAAATTAAACAGATAACATACAATAACATTTTTCATTAATGACCAATGATGACAGTGATAATTTATCTGATAGGACAGCACAACTGCAGACTGTGTGTGCACATGCACATGTGCACACATGCAGGGGGCCTTAACACAGAAAAAATACCATTCTTTTAAAAATAATTTATTCCTTATGAAGAAAGCAGAACAAGGATCTTGCATAAAGAGGTATTTGTAGTATCTAACATAGCAATAGGATTATTATGACTAGTTGGAAAGTCACATACTCCAGTCAAAAAGCATTGAATTTTCTCCCAAGTGCGCGTACATTTTTTGTGTCTTTTCTATTTTAAAGGGAAAAGCACACATACCCTACTAACAAACAAACAAACAAAAAAGGATAAACCACAGAATTATCATAGTACAGCGTCCTATGGATTTTCCCTTGAAGCTCCCATAAGTCCTGATTAGAAGACACACAAAAATGTTTAGAAAGCTTAGTTAATGGTATATAAAGATGAAAAGACACTTCCCGTGTCTGTCTTAGTTCATTAAAGAATAAAAACCCTCTCAAATATGTTTCTGACATAGCTGTGTTGAGCGCTACACACAGGTATCAGACTGATGTCAGTTAGACCTGGATGTAAACCATGTAGTCACTTATCTAGGTACCAAGAAAAAATGGCGAGACTATTGTATTCCCATGAAAAGTGAGAGAAGGAAAAACCCAGAAAACCCCATGCAGAACAAATGGCAAGCAATCCAAGGGAAGCTTCTGAACATTCATCCAATAATTTAAAAGCATTAAAAAGATGGACAACTAGGACTGTCACAAATGACATCAATATGGAAAAGGAAATTCTAGTAGCAGTAAAATGACATTTCCCTTTTATAAAAATATTTGCAACTGTGTAGGAAAATTTGAGTACACTTCACATCTGTGAATGGCCACAATTATTTAAGTAACAGAGGTCCTATGTATTTGATAAATGTCATGAACTACTGACAATCTTATTTAACAACTACTCATGACAGCAGAGGAATGTCCAATTCAAGCTGATAATTTCACTGCAACAGAAAGCAGAAGATGATGAGGTCTTTTGACATTGGTTAGCAAGTAAGATCACAAGGAAGAAACAACCAAGTAGTCTGTGAGTTTGCTTCTAAGAACCTCAGTCTGGGACAAACATTCTCCCACAGGTGCTGTTTCTGGTCCACACATTTTTTCTGGGAAAAATACAAGGGGATTTATTCCTTTGAAAGAGGCACTGTCTTTCTGTCAGCATACTGCTGCACAGCGTACGGTGTATTTTCTTTGCTTGGGAACTGTCACTGTCAAGATCTCCACTGAAAATACTACACGTGTGATGCGTGCCATAGGGCTGTGCTGATAAACTAACCTAGTGCTAGGAGTATGTGCAGAAGAGATTAGATCATAGAATCACAGAATATCCTGGGTTGGAAGGGACCCATGAGGACCGAGTCCAACTCCTGGCTCCACACAGAGACAGCCAAGTCAGAGCATGGGACTAAGCGCATCGTCCAGACGCTCCTTGAACTCAGTGAAGATTATCAGATATGCTGAGAAAAGATTCCACCCTAAAGGCCTCAGATTGAAAGAACAAAACAAACAAACAAAAAAAAACCCATTCCATGAAACACCCACAATGCCCCTCAAAATCACTTTATCAGCTGCTGGAATCCAGGCAATCCTACTTGTACTTCTAATTCAGGACTCCAGTGGGAAGAATGTTAAAGTATGTGCAGTGAAATATATGCAGATTTGCCTCTTAAATCTCTCTTTTGACAGTGCTCTGTCAGGGTAAGATTCTCACTTCATCCAAACTGCAAAACACCAAAGTCTCCATACAGTAAAACAAGTTCCATTACTGTACATTTTTACAATGTGCTTCTTCCAGGAGCCACTCAATTCCATTTAGCAGTCCATCCAAAGTTGCAGCTACAGTGTCCTGCACCTGTAAAAATTTAGAAAGTTAATGTATTAGAGACCACAGGTAACAGGATCTAGCAGCACATTAACATCACTCCATGTCTGCCCTTAAAGACAGAAATACTCATATAAAATCTGAATTTGTATCACTGGTTTAAAGGTCCCTTAGACAAGAAAGGTTTCTTAAGGTTTCTTAACACTACTCCTTACAAAATGAATTACAGGACCCATTAGGAAAGTCTTGCATCAAGGTGAATTTCATCTTGATCATTTCATCAGCTATTCTGGAACACTGTACTTAGTTTTCAAATGAGAATCTACTTGAAAATTCTTCTCGTAACTCTTAAAGCAAAAATTGCACTAGTTTTAGAATTCAATGCATATCATTAAGACTAAGATTTTGTTATATATTATAAACTATTGTAAATAGGTGGGGTTTTTTAAGCCTGTAAAATTTTTTCTTATGAAAACAAAGGAAGCATCTCAAATCAGGATTTTTTTTTTCTGATTAAGTATTATTCTTCAGCTACACAATATCACCAAGAATAAAACATGTGTGTCTGTGTCATACTGATATATAATGTGCTTGAGAAGCATAAAAGAACAGGTTCAAGACCTCATGTCCTGGGGAAAAAAAATGATTTGCCAATAAACTGAATACATCTGGTCGAGGGAGTGACAATTAACTGTCTCATGAAAGAGGCAGAAATATCTCCCTTGTGTCCCTCACTCCTTTTGAGACCAGCATTTCATCCTTCCTTACGTTCTGGCTCCATCGAAGTTTCTTGTATGTTCGGGGCAAGCCACTTAGCACACCTATGTGCAGAAAGGCTACTCCTTCATCTTAGAGGTCCAGAGAAACTAAACTTTTCATTTAAGTGAAGAGCTCACATACGAGTGTTGAAAGCTGCATACTTGCTTAGGTAGGTGCAGTCTGGGAGCTACCATAAGACTAAATGAAATTTAAGTCACAGAGAAATAGAAAATAAGGGTTTAAAAGCAAGTACCATCCAGGGCTGACGCAGCAGATTTAGCTGCAACTGATGTGCCATGTAAACACACGGGATTCTTTTCACACCAACACGGGAGACACAAGACAAAACTAGCAGAGGTCTGTTTCGAGGCCCGAGGGCTGGATCAATCATTGCCAAAATCCGAGCTAGTTCTTCTTGACGATCATGCTCTAAGAAACAATTTTAATATATGGGTATTAAATATATGCAAATCCCAAGGAGAACTTTTTTTTTTTTTTTACTTTTCAAATATTTAAACTTTGAGAAGTAAAGAAACAGAGGGCTGGAAGGCACATGGCTGGTTCTGCTAATCACACAGCTGGATCATCTGCAGTCATGTCACACAGATATTCAAGTCATACGTAGACATTATTTAAAGATCTCCACAGATTCTACAGACAGCCCATTCCAGTCCTGAACACTCAAGTATTTCACAGAGATCAAAACTGCAACAGGCCACTAAGAACTGCTGACAGCCCTTCCCTGCTGACTCTCATTTTCTCCTTAGTATATCCCTTCACATTTTTTTACTCTCTTTTCTGAGCTAGCCCCTTCCCTCCATTTAAAGTTGATGCACATAAAGACAGTTACCACAAGAAGTAGTCAGGTTATCCTCTGACTACCCTAATTTGGACTAATTGCATTTTTTACTGCAGTTTTCCTGGTGAAGGTTCTGTTTCTAAACTATTAAAACACTACCGATACATTTCAGGCTTACTCTCCTACCCTTCCTCATGTGTTGTTGGTTTTTTAAATCAAGAACATTACCCACATGTAGCTCAGATAGCCAACATACCTGCCATAAATGAAAAGAAGGCACCATAACCTGTCACAGGGAGATGAGGGAGGGTCTCTAGGACAGGGGACCTCTTTGACTGGATAAGCCATGAATAAATACCACCAATGAAGCAGATTTTAAAAGAATCAGAAGATGGATTTTTGATGTATTGCATATCTTTGCAATCTTTTATGACATTCCAACCACCCACACAATACGAATAAATAAAATAAAGAGAACCCCCTTACTTTTATGTGCTTCTGCATTAGCAACATAAATGAATCCGCCAACTACTTCGCACACCTTTTTCACTTGAGCTATTACACCGTAGTGCACGGCTTGCTGATTCCCTACTACGCTGTTCTCTTGGTAGAACATCTTATTCACAGCAACAGCTTGCTCTTCCCTTGCTCTCTTCCGTTCCACACTGCAAGATAATGCAGTATTTCAGTAGTCCAGTTAACTGAGAATACAAAACGTCAATTTTGAGAGTTGAGGCCGCACAGAAAAGGGACAGAAAAGTGGCCCGAGGCAGAAAAGCAGTTTCTTCCCACTCCCTCCTGCCCCCCCTTCTTTTCTAGTGTATATATACAGATGGTTAGCAATCTGCAACATGACTATGAAAATACACCCTAGGATGAGTTTACATAGTGTTTCAAAAGGGAAAGCGACGTATCAACAGGGGTAGAAGCACCTGTTATGTATCTGCCATACCCATTTCCTACGTATAAAATTTGGAAAAGGCTTATTGTGAAAGATTTATTGTGAAAATTTAGCAGTTGGAGAAAGAAAAAAAGAACCCCAAAAGATACGCATTGAAGTTCACAGGGGATATCCATGCATGTGAATGCACACAGAAAAATCACAAGATAAAAACCATGAGGAAGAGTAGGAAATAACTGAAAAACTCCTAATTTTTTGATGGAGAACAAATCTTACCTGGTGGTTGAATACAATGTCAGAATATTGAATTTTTGACTGTTATTAAACTGAAAACTGACTCCTGATCCAATTCCTACAGGGAAAAAATATATGAGAATGCAACTATTTAGTTACTGAGTACAACTAAGTGGTAGGCTGAAAATTCTAGTGGTGCTATAAAATGGATATATCCAATGCTAGGCGTTGCTGTTGGGGGTAGCATATTTACTGTTTTACACTGAAATTTTATGCTTTAATTGATCAGACTTTTAATGTAATTAAAATCAATTCAGCAGTATTAAATCTCTAATACTAAGACTTGGACCTAGAAACCTGTGTCAGAGAGTCACGAGGCAGGTGTTTATTAGCTGAAACTGGCATGGCAAAGGTTCTAGACTGTTCATGACAAGCTGCATCGGAAAGGACGCAAGAGTGAAAAAAGATAACATTAAGAAACCTCATTTTAACACTTTCTGTAAATACAATTTAATTATTCTAATTCTGCTGTGGATAAATAAACATTAGTTAAAAAGTAGTAGATTTTTGCCTCTCGTTTGGACCGAAGTGAATTTACAGATATTCTGAACTATATTTTTACACACGGGGGAAAAAGCCTTCACCTGCTCCTGCAACTCTTCTAAATGAAATTTATACCATTCGACACCACAAGACTGAGTTATACAAAGGATCAGTCTTGACTTCCTGTATAAAAGCACAAGTGTGAGGTTTTGTCACTTATTTTGAGTACTATCTAAAGTCCTGTCTGCATTATCCATTACAACAGCAGGTGTGACATGGAATTACGAGCAAAATGATCCGACATTGTACAAATTTAATCATAAATTGACTGCAGCTATAATTTAATCCCAAATGTTCATTGCATTTATACTTCTGAATAAATACAAAGGATTTTATTTTAACATATGCTATGGAGTTTCAAGGAAGAAGAAAAAGCATCTCTTTCCTCCATTTCTGCCCTATTTTTTTGTGTGTTCTATCGGTTTATAGAAAAAAAATTGCCAAAACAGAAAACCCAACATTACCATGAATTTGTCTTTGAGGTAAGCCAGCTACTAGCAGAATTTCTGGGCATGTCATCATCTTTTGCACTAAAGAGTCATCCAGCTCTTCCAAACCTGGCCCAAACATAGCAAAGCGAGGTTCCTCCTGAGTGACCAGTGATTGCAAAAAGGAAGTCACGGGCCCGTACCGGGGGCGGCTCGATTTCAAACTTCTTCTACTCTGAGGACAGCTTTTTTTGTATCTGTGTAAAATAGACGCAACTAGAAATTAAACACAGAGTACAAAAGAGGTATTAATCAAGCATCATGAATTGACGTAGGTCCCACAGTTCTCCTGCTTTGTTACTGGCACAGCTCAAGCACAAATCAAAAATTATGAAGTTCCAAACCTATGTGGAACCCATTTCAAGCACCAGTATGAAGCAGGTAAAAGCACCAGTCCTTCTGCAGTACAAATACTAACTTTTTTGACCTTGGTACACTTCTATCTATGTATCTTTTAATTTATGTTAATAAAATAGTATTACAAATTCTTCCACCCTACCTGAACACACAGTACTGGCAAAATAACATCAAAGTCGATGGGTCACAATGTAAAAAATTAAGAGACTTCTGAGTGTATCTTAAACCTTAAATTCTGCTTTTGTGTTTATTAGCTATGAAACAGGTAACCACCTGGAAAGGCCCATTTCCCCTACAAGCACGGAGAGCGCATGTTGTGAAAGGAGACAGGTGGTGCCTGCAAGCTTGTGTGCTCATCCCACACAGAAGACAGAAAGCATGAAAAGACTTTGCTAATCCAGGAAAAAAAACCCCCAGTCATAAAAGGGCCAGACATTCTGGAGGAGCATTCATTCTTTGCTTCTGTGGTCACAGGAGGCTGCTGCTAGACAAATCACCGAAAAGAAACTAAACGTGTGCTCTTCTACACCCAGACTCAGATGCTTCAGTTGAGATCAGCAAAACCATTAGGTGCTCACAGACACAATGGAAATCAGTGACAGGTGGCTTCAAATAAGCAATGTTCTGAAGTACACAGTCCTAAAGAAATTTAAATACTGTGTTCAAATTTAGGAGGTATTTTTCACTTCAAATTTTCGGTGCATCTTTCGTATATCTAAAGTGAGCATGAAGTGATTAAGATGAAGATTGCAGAGATTACTGCATTTACTGCTCTTATCACAAAACAACAGTTTTGTGAAATCCCCTTTGGAAAATTTAACTGCAAACGATAAAAAAAAAGGAATTATGGAAATTTAATGATGTTTAAAAAAAAATTTAAAATCACAGAATAATCTGTTTAAGAGTTCTTCTGAGACATCCAAACACATTCTTGTCTTTGCATGCTTTTCAACTGCAGACTGAAACCACAGTCTTTGTCTTACGGCCTTTGACCATCAGAGCTAAGGCAATACTACTTTTTATTGTGTGCACACTCATAAAACACCCTTTATTTTTGTCCAAAGTCTTCCAGATAAGATGAAAAAAAAAATCATTCCATTTGCTGTAACGATTTCTTAGTACTTTTATTAAGAAGGCATTTGTCATTGTACTTGAGAGCAAAGAACTCTTTTTTTATCAACAGTATGCACAGCTTCTGAGATGACTGTATTTCTGTGGCACACTAGATATGCAGTTTACAAAAAGCTTTATTTTTTTTCTTTAGCTTTGCCTTTTTTTTAAACCACTTTTTACATTCTTGTTCAATTCCAAACAGAAAGAGCTGACCAAACTGTCAAACAACAGAAAATTTTATTTCCGAAATAAACGATGGATTTGAGACATACCAACATTTAATCAGCAGCTTACAGCACAGCTTTACTGCTGTAAATACAAAACATGCTTATGGGCTGAGTATTACTTACAGTAGACTGTAAGTTCTGTAAGAGGATATGAAGATACTTACACTGCCATGTAATCGTACAGCGCGTTATCGCTGATGTCTGAAAAAGCTTTATTAAAAACCTCCACATCTGGGAGTGACTTCCAATCAATGGATGTCCAGAAGGGGAGATCCCTCAGGAGAAAATACCTCCACAACAACGGATCTTGCACAGCAGACCTCCAATAACAACTGGTGCTTCCCAAACGGCACAGATCTTGGGGCGTGAGGAAGGACATGATGTTCAGCTGCACGTCGATCTGAAAACCGTCGAGAGCAGCGGTTTAACGACCCTGGGAATTGAGCAGTGAACATGCAAGAGGTGGGATGCCGTGCTTTCCCCCACACCCCACTCCCCCAAGCCGCTCTCAGGGCAGGCCCCACTCACCGGCAGCGCTTGCAGAGCGCTCATCTCCTCCGCGTCCTCCGGGAGCGCAGGATGCGGGGGATCAGCGGTGCCGCCGCGTTCGCGGTTGCCCCGCATCCAGCGCTCCCGGAGGACTCGCAGGCGACCTCGCACGGCGGCTTCCAAACCGCCCCGTTCTTCAGCTCCGCTGTCCGCCATAGTCCCCAAGCCGCTACCGCCCCTCGGACCGAGAGCGCCGGCGCCAGCGGACGAGG